>JAZHYW010030468.1:0-40614 GCA_037355805.1 Ixodes ricinus | reverse complement strand
AGTTGCAATTTATGCAACATTGCGAACGGTACTCATACCAGTTCATTATTAAATAGATTGAATATTGTACAAATTGCAAGCGAGTATTATTATAAACTTTTTCTCGCATTAAAAGGTATCTTGGCCAATACGAAAATGTTTTCATATAAATTTCCAACCTTAGGTTGAAGGAGGTTGCCAATGGAACTCGCTGTGTATATAGACACGTGGATAGTGCCGCAATTTAAAACGAACTATGGTAATCAAATGTTGAAATGCACAATGCCACGTTTCTTTTTTTTAATTCGTTTGATTGAACTGTATATAGAAGTGTTGAGTGAATCCCAGCAAAGTGTTCGTTCATTGCTTGGGAGGCAGTGCCCGTGGAATTTGTGAATCTTGAAAATCTGGGTCAGTCGATTACCGTTCTCCTCCCAACCACGTGTTGTTTACTTTTGGTGTCGTAAGTATTATTGCTAAAATTTTTCGTATATGTACAGGCTGTCTCCTCCGCTGCTGCGGTGAGACAGAGGCTCGTCAAGCCACAACAGAGTTGATTTTTTTCTTCGTCTCCCTTCTCCAAACGGTAATAAATAAATAGATAATTTGAATTTGAATTTGAAGTGTGAGCGTAGCAGAGGCTACAAGAGCGAGCTCCGGGCTTTCAGTGTCTCCGCCAAGCACGCGCGCTTGTGCAGTTCAACAAGCACTGTTCAGGGCCACATGCCGGCGCTGGCGCTTGTAGCATCGGCTGCGTCTGGACATACGCTGAAACGGAGTATAATAGTCCGACAGCAGCTGACGCAACAATTCAAAGGAGACAATCGAGTGGCGCCTATAGTGCATCGTCACGGCGCGCTCGTCGTCTTTGTGCGCTCGCTGCCGCCGGCTAAATAAATAACGCGCAGAGAGAAATGTGCAGAGTCACGGCGCATTCACTGTGTGTGATTGGTCGAGCCGCTGATTGAAAACACACTAAGATGACTAGGGCCAGGCAGTGAGGACGGGCTTTGCGCTACTTGATCGGCTCTATCGGATTGCGGCCTCGACTGCGACTGACAGTCTGAAAAGACGAAGCGTATGTTTTTTCTTCAAAATTAGTTTTTTTTTTTAGGCTTGCGATTATATAAAGTATTGATGTCAGGGTTGTCAGTGTTAAAGGACTTTAGAGAGCGCGAGCGATGAGACATAAAAAAGTAAACGTCAGGATTCCTCGTTTTTCTGAGCCTTCGGACTGCATCAGACAACTTGGTTATTCGAAGCCGCCAGCACCGGAACGCAATGCGATAACGCCAAAGGACCAAAAAAGAAAACAAAGAGAAAGTGGAGGTTGTAATGCCCTGCCTGTGTCGCTACACCCACGTTCCGAACATGGGGCTTCGATTTTCTGTCAAGGACCGGTGATTCGAGCTTTTTTCTTGTGCACTCAGACACACACGCGAGAAAACCAGGAGGAAGCAGCAACAAAGACACTAAACAATAGGTACGAAAATCTACAGAAAAAAATTCTGCGCACAACGAGAGAAGATTGTCAGGGAAGATTGGTTGTCGTGACCAGAGAAGAGGTCTTTGCGGCACGCGACCTGGCGGAGTTATACGAGAAGAAAAATGGTCGAGGCGCCAGATGCGAGTCGCGTGCCTTATGAATAAACACTTCAAATTGTGTCGTCGGACCGGTTGGACATTCGGTTATTTGCCTTTTTGAACCAATTTTGGCTCATTATTATATTGGAGCAAACATTAAATAAACTAAGCAACTCTTGGTATACAGATACCCATATCTTTACACAGACTGTTACACACCCTTGCTGCACACAATTTATACTCTGTTTCACCAAAATATATTAAACAGATCGTAACACAACAAGGACGGGAGCGGAGTACACAGCACTGCGTACTTCTTCTATCTCGCCCTCGTTGTTTTGCGCGTTGTTTTACATCCTGCTTAAATACGAACAAGCTCGCCCACATCGCCACTCTGACTGTTTCACTTTAAGGCCCGTTCACACATACAGCTGACTTTCCGCAAAGCGCGTGCTGACGAGAGCGTTCACTAGATTTGTCTCGCACCGTCAAGACTGTTGCTCATGGCAGACGATAAATATCTGACGACACGCGAACAGCGCTAAATCAGAGGTCCACTGCACGTGGTAACCGGCCTTAAAAGTCGGTTTACACGGGGGCGTTTTTCTACGTAAACTAAAGAGATATATCTTTTTTTTACGTTACGTTACGTTATGTTGCGACCGCTTATGTCGCGTGTCACCAGGACATCCGTGCTTCGAATGGAGCGTGGCGACCGGTTCAGGACTAGCTTTGCACGCGACATACGAAACACCAATGACCCGGTGACTCCTCACGTAACGTAACAAATCGTAAGCAAACGCCCTTGTGTGAACCGGCCTGCGAGTGTAGCAAAAGCAAGCGTGAGCTCCGGGCCTTGAACATTACTACTATGGCTCTCGTGCAGTATCAATATCGTTCAATCCTAACAGGCTCGCGCTTGTATCTTCGGCCTCGCTCGCATTTAAATTGAAAATAAACCATAAGGGGAGAAACTGACGGAGAGGAGGAGATGAGAGTGCGTGGGGCCGTCATAGCAGAATTGAACGGACACTGATTGCGAGTAATCAAATTGTTTGTAATCGATTATTTCGAAGTAACTTTGTAATCCTTTCAGTACGTCTACAAGTAAACAATCAGAAGAGTAATCTTATTTATTTTAAAAAGTACTAAAATTACTTGTAAACATTCCCAATTTCTCCTCCCCTTCCACTGACAATCTTTGTTTCTGCAAGTTCCCTACCGAGGAATCCTCAAACCATGATCTTCGTCAGGAGGAAGTCCTACCGAAATTGGTGGATTGAGAAGAGGAGCGGTTTGTAATTCGGTGTTTATAAGGAATTTATAATAAAATAATGCACAGTACGAAAGAACCATCTTGAACCGGCAAAAAATTTGTTGTTTTGAAAATTTGAGGTGATTGGAAAAGTAACGGTTACCTCTTCAAGTAACGGTCAATAACTTTTTTTTTCAAGTAATAGAGTAATCTACTTTAGTACTTCCGAATCGAGACTGTTTGTAATATACCCATTATAAAAGTCAGAGTCACATTGTGGCAGTCCCAAAGGCTCCAATATGTTGCTCTAATGGTGGTGATAGCAGCTCATGCTCGGCTAAATCAAGTACCCTCGATTTCGTGAATCGAAAATGACGAAAAAGGACCAACATCTTTTCGCCTTTCAGCTCTTTCTTTTCGGAGACGTTCGCTTTTTCGCCATATTTGAGGGCGACGTTTACAGCGCCTGCTCAGAGCGAGCTCACTTTATTAGGCTGCTAAGAAAGGCAATCTTGACGGTGCGGAATGCACATTGCAAAACAAGTGTAGTCTCGCCGTCAGCACGCGCTCAGAATTCGCGCACACAGCTAGGCCAACCAGTGAATAATCCAAACATAGAATAGCTGCCTTTTTTCTCTAGCCACTTGCTGAGCACGTTCGAACGCTGGCGTCCTAATTTCGAACGCGAGCAACCGCCCGAGAAAGAGACGACGGGCTTTTGTTCGCTCTGATTGAAGGAGCTAGGACAGCGGGTAGAGACAAACGCCTTTGTTCTTCCCACGAAAGATTTCAATCAGAGCGTCCTGACGTCCCCGAGCGCTCTCGTATCCTCCTCTCCTTAGTGTTTTTGTCGGTATACTTCGAGTCACATTGTAGAAATATATGGCGAGTTCCATTGGTCGTTTCGGAGTACGCCGGGATCGACGTTTATGGAGCGCGCCTATTTCACTTGGCGATCGGGATCAAGAAGGACGCGTTCCACTCGTCGTTTTGGATCAGCTCTCACTCCAGATCACGGTGATACCCCATCAGGTGAGGACCGCGCGCTCCTCGCTACGTGCCGATAAAGTTCGCTTTTCACTCTCTCTCTTTCTTTCTCTCATTATGGTTTCAAGCGGCGCCGGCAGATGACTCGTCGTCCTGTGGGCACGAAGGGGTATTCACACGAGGGAGAAATCCCGGGGATTTCTCCACGGCACGCGCATTTCGCGACGAAAACATCAGGCTTTGCGATGTGCAAAAGCCTCGTGTGTTCGTCTCATGATGCGCGCGCGCCGGGGTGAAGTCCCCGGGATTTCTCTGTCGTGTGAATACCCCGGGCATGGTGTAAGACCCAGGAGGCAGGCAGCAGTGCACAGGACGGCTCGTGCCGCCTCATGCTCCGCACGCGCAGAGCTCCAGCGAGGTTGTCGCACATGCACAAAGACCACGGTGTACCGGGGTGTCATCGGCAACAAGATAATGTTTTTCGCTCTCACACAGTTTTGCCGTTTGGCCACCGGCGACGCTCTCAGCCGCGGGCACGCAGAGACCGTATATTGGGAGAGTTTGGCCAATTCACCACATTCGGCGGGAGTTGATAGCTCGGGGGCGCCACAGTATTTTGTGCCCCAGTGGACTTCCGGTAGTGTATATATTTATTCTTGCGAAACGCACAGCGATCGGGTAAGACGAGTTTCCTTCGGAGAAGTTTCTTTAATATGGCTTGTAAGAAGATTAGTGCATTGTAGAAAGTAGTACAAATAACAAAAGGATGCGACACCAATGGAAAAGGAGGAAACCGGAAGCGCTTGCAGGGGTCTGCCGATAGGGGGGTGATAGTGAGCTTGTTTGCAAACAAACATTGGTGGAAACATAGGCGGAGCAAAAGGCTGCCGCTAGCACCGAAATATTCCCCCCACGGTTAGAGCGTGAAGTAAATATGTGACAACGCGTAGACAAATCAGCAAGCCGCGACTTCACAATATTGGAAACGACATTTAAAGCGTGAAATAGAAGCGTTCAATCTCGTACCAGCACGCAGCACGACGACGACGTTTAGAGGATGCAACACCGGACGTCGGCGGTGCCTCAATCTGAGCCCTGGGTCTCGGTACCTCGGAGGTGGCAGCTTTCCGCTTTGACTGGGCTACCCCCTTGAAGCCTGGTGCTTTGACCCCAGTGAGCGACAGCACCATCATGCTCCTGGGGTTCCTTTGTGCAACCGTGCACCGATCGAACGGCAGGCTGCAGATCCCCTTGGCTCGCTGCTGACACACCTCAACGAAATATGGACATCTTCAAACTGGACTGACATCCTCCGCAATAGCAACAATCCATCTCGTTGTCATCTTGCATGTATATACTCATCGCATTATCATGTTCCTTAGACGCGGCACCGCGGGCCTCCATGGTACGGGCTGTTGCCTTTCCGCGGTGCCGCCGCTCTCCAGAGCCAAATAAAGATATTATTATTATCATTAATGGTATATTCGGTTGGTCGCTTTTCAGCCTCTTGGAGCGCTCTGAAAAGCCGGTGTGCATTCGGCTGGTCGATGCCAGGCGCTCCAAGTATATTCGCCTGGTTCTTTCGGAGCGCTCTCGAAGCTCCGACTCTCGCCGTCCTCCGAATCGGAGCGGTTTGAGGCGCTCTGACTTGGAAGTGGGAGCGCACGAGAGATCTGGCTGCCGACCGGTCACGTGACTCCAGCCATTCCGCCATTTTGATTTGTGTCGGAAGCGGACGGCGAGAACGCAGCTACACCGAAGAAAGAGGGCTGCGAAAAACAGCCGTCAGTCTCGACGCCGTCACCGTTGTGTTGTGCTCCCCGAATTGAGGTGAAATGTCGTTGAAACGAAGACGTTTAATGTTAGGGGTGGCACCGTCAGTGCTGCTGGTGAAGCTAGCAGACAGCGACAACACCAGCAGCTCGGACGGCGACGACGAGAGCCGTGTTTACGAAGCGAAGTTTGCCGAGTTGTTTGACGCACCTTGTACGGTGCCCAAGGTCAAGGCCTATGTTTCTATAGGGAATATTCACTGGCGGCCATATCTGTGTGCGCGAATGCTGAGCGCGGGCTGATGGTGAGCTTCTACAGTTCTTTTGCAACGTGCATTCCGCACCATCGAGAGTGCCGGTCTTAGCAGGCTATTAATGTGAGCTCATCCTGAGCATGCGCTTTCAACAGCACCCACAAATATGGCGTCCAGTGAATACTTCCTATAGGAGTGTATTCACTGGCGGCCATATCCGTGTGCGCTAGTGCCGAGCACGTGCTGATGGCTAGCTTCCACAGTTCTTTTGCAACGTGCACCCCGCACCATCAAGATTTCCGGTCTTGGCAGCCTATTAATGTGAGCTCGTTCTCGAGCATGCGCTCTAAACAGTGACCTCAGATATGGCGGCCAGTGAATACGCCCTATAGTGCGAACCTACACGGACGAAGCGGTAAGAACAAAAGTACGAGAGTTTTCAAGCTGTATTGTTGTCTGTTTTTATAGTTTCGCAGGAACTTCCGCTTGGCACGGCTGGCATGCGTTGACCTAATCAGCGTCCGCGTTGATGGCTGCCATTTTTCAAGGATTGACGGATGGATGGATGACTGAATACTGCTGAACCCTTTGAATCCGAGAAGCAAAAGTTCCGCTAGAGGGCGGCTCGCGCCGTCCTCTAGTGGCACAGGCGACCCTCTATCCGCTCGGCTTGCCGCTCTGAAAAGTAGAGGAGCGTTCGGCTGGGCGCGCCGATTCTCTCGCTCCGATGCGGAGGCGCCCGGGATCTGGTAGCTCCGACTCGGATGATTCGAGCGCTCGAAAGTGACAAGCCGAATATACCATTAAACAGTGCAAAGGGTGGGGCGCGCGAGCGTCTTGAGACACGGTTTGATCGGCTCGGGTTGAGAGGGCCGGCTTGTGCGCTGGCTTTGTTAGTGCTTTCCTTCCCCAGTCTCAGCTGAGACGTTGTTTGTATACTCTGTTTCATACTTAGCGTGCAACGCTGTCAAAGCTACTGGCGAGAGCGCGTGGCTTCATCTATGGTTTTGTTTGCGCGAGAACGCGTGCAAATGATCAACGAGATCAAGTCCCATGCTCGCTCCAGTAGCTTTGACAGCGTTGCACGCTAAGTATGAAACAGAAGTATAGCAAGTCGGCCCTGGTTTTGACCGCACGTTCGTCCATTCTACCGTTGAATATGGACGTGACGAAACGCTAACATGCGCCAAGTTTTCAGTAACCAAGAGGTTTACCTTCTTACTCGAGCGTCGCTAAAACGACTTAAATTAGTTGTGTCACATATTTAGAGCTCACGACCACCGCGTGGGGCTGTTTCGAGGCCTGGGGTTGGCCCCGATATGCTTGCCTATTCAAACCAATGTATGGCCAAACTCTCCCAATAAACGGCTCTGCGGGCACGGTGGCCGCGGAATGATGCAGCTTTCGGATGCCCGTCGAAAGAACGCCATATGATTCCTCGCGCCGCGCGTTTAGCCCCGCCGTGTCCTCACCTAAAGAGTGTATCTTACACCGTGACCGGAAGCCAGCCTGGCCAACCCTCGGCGCGCACATGTGTTTTTCTTTCGCCGGAAATCTCACCTCGGAACAATCTGGAATGGCCGCTCGCAAAATGACGCCTACTTTACTGCTGCTGCTGCTGCTTGATGACAGTTCGTCCTCAAGCTGCTCCAGCAGCTCCCCAGCAGCAGCGGCTCGAATAACAGCGACCACGAGGATTGCTTTTATGTACCGCATGAGTTCGAGTGCGTTATCGGACCTCCGCTGAGGAGGCCGAAAATCGAGACGTACTTGAACACCGTTCACGAGTATTCCGATGATGAGGGCTACGCTGATTCACATAGCTTATCGACCAGCGTCTTCCACATCATGATTAGCTTGGCTCGTGCGTTGAACACGCGTTGTTTGCACCGCGTTTGCGAAAACGTGTGCTTCGAGATCCGGGACCGCGGGAAGGTTATTCCCGGGAATGTGAATGACAGGAAGGCATCCGCCGATCCCGAAGGGGTGGTCATGTTCCACAGGGGAACCGGAGGCGGAGCGACTCCGTTCGACTGGCGTGCTCCGACTTGGAGATCCCGGCGCGCTCCAAAACGACCAGTGGAATTCGCCAATAGTTATGGCTGTACTCGAGAAAGCGAAACGCTTTCGTCCGGGTGACTCACTCGGCTCGTGGGGTTTATTTCGGCTCTTGATTAGAGTTTGAGAAAAAACCAGAGCTCGGTTGCTGGATTAGTGTACCGTGCTTGTTTGGCAAACACTCCGAACACGCCTGCTTGCGCATATTATGCTAGCTGCCTCTCACCACAGCACCCGCAACGTGCACTGAAGGCAGCGGTGGACTGAAAGGGAAAAAATATAAATACCAACCAAGTTGTTTCCAAATGAACGTTGCGTTTATAGATCACCATAGTAGGGGAGGATCGAGGTAAATATACTACGGCAACTAGAGGGTGCGCTTGGCTATGCGGAACTAGCGTGATTGAGTCCACGAGAATGTCTCGTTAATATGGACACCTCTGTTCCCTCGAAAAATTGTGTCTAATGTGAGTTGTTCCCAATAACGAAAGAAAAGTGCGTGCACTTACCCAGTTTGTTCTCAAAACCTTTGTCTATACAGCCAAAGGAGAATGTCTTCGTTGGCGGAGTCTATAATGCTGAATGATAGGGTTCTTCCACTAGATGAGGATGCAACGCTACTATCGGCTCGGAAATCTCACCGAAACCCTCCGGAATTTATCTGTGAGGCATTTTTCGCGCTTACACTGTTTTGAGTACTTTAGGGCCGTGTTTGCACTTTAGTTTGTCCGCTCACTTGAACTATAAAATGGTTAGTTGCACCGTGATTAATTGTTACAGCTGTAAAAGTCGGCGACAAAAAGGAGCAATGGCCAGCAGTATTAGTGTTTCTAGAATTCCGGCCATCATTAGGAACCAGTACAAGGCGACGTT
Organism: Ixodes ricinus; assembly: GCA_037355805.1. Classification (NCBI taxonomy): domain Eukaryota; kingdom Metazoa; phylum Arthropoda; class Arachnida; order Ixodida; family Ixodidae; genus Ixodes; species Ixodes ricinus. The sequence goes on along the minus strand of JAZHYW010030468.1, from coordinate 31,852 downwards.
CGAGCAATCGGTTTGCCGGGGTCATGAGTGGCTATGAAGAATACACCGGCACAATATAGACCAGGCGGACGCGGGAAATCCTGGGCGCTAACACCTCTGGTTCCGAGAGACAAACATGAGAATGAAAGCGACAAAGGTGCAGAAAAAGAAATCAGACAAACGGTTGTTTGTTTGGCCATAACAAGTAGAAACTGGTCGAGCGCTTTTACTTTATCTATTCCTTTGTCTAATTATTACTTTATTTAATGTTATGAATGCGCGATTCAGGTTTTCTTCTGAAAAGAGAAAAAAATATGGTACAGACTTTACAGGTGGTGTTTGCTGCTTCTTTGTGCATATTGGGGCGTCGCCAGCAAAATAAGCTCATCGGTACCGCCAACGGGGACCGCCGATGTCCGAGTCTGTGCCCTGCCGTTCCGACGCGGCGAATTGCATGGGACTTTTCGCTCTAGATTATTATATTAAAGCTATCATCTCCAAAATAAAAGCTTCGCACCCCAACTAAGGGTTTGTGGACTGCACTTAGTGTCAGGTGAGAAACCCCTTCGCGGTTGACTAGGACAAGAAAATATACTGAAAAATTATACAAAGACGGCTCTATGACTCTACGGCCCTACTGCTGCCATAATAAGGCGCTGAATGCCTCCAACATGGCGCCAAGGCTTTCATAGCAGACACAATGTTGGTTTCGATTTCAAACTTAACCGGAAGTGACGTCAGTTGCAACAGGCCTATTCGCGACTTCAGCGTCCTATAGGGGACGCCACTGTCGGGCAAATATGGCGGTCGAAAACATATCGTGCCGTGCCAGGTGCCAGCTCAACGCACAACGCTGGGGCATCAGAAAGCAAAAGCATTTGGACTACAACTGGTTTGCACCGATTTTTGTCCTCCACGTTTCGAACCTGCGGCGATATGTTGGCGTGAGCGAGCTTCCAGAGGCTTGACTTACTTTGAGTAAGCGATGCAAGGACTGCTATAGTGTCCTTCCACGTTGCCGATGAACGTTGATAAACGCTAAATGTCTGGTTCACGCGGTTACGTAGGTTGCGTTCAGAGCAACCTGAGTAACAAGCTGATACTGTGGAGTTGCGACAGACGCACAGGGACAACTGTTCCATCGCACAAGCCACCGACAACATGTAATCATGGAAGTCACAAGAGACGAGCAGAAATCGCGAAAGGACCTGCTCCGGCTAGCTCAGTGTTTTCCCGCTAGGTGCCATTCGTTTTGCTGGAGTCGTGAATACTACACTCGGAAACAGTCTTACGCGGCACCTCTGATATTGGAATATTTTGTCGTGCCATTCGAGATGAGCGAGCGTACGAGCGTCGATAAATTTAACGGCTTTTCCACAGAACGTTGTTTTCGGTTGTATACAGGCTCACTCTTCACAAACAATCGCTCTTTCTCACAAAAATATTAAGCGTGCCATGGAACAACGATTACAACACACACACACACACACACACAAACACACACACACAGATGCACACACACACACGCACACTACACACGCACACGCACACGCACACAAAGCCCTTATTTTGAGTTTTTGTTCCCTTGGCCGGTTTGTCTATACCCGCAACTCAAACAAACGAGAGAGGAATTTCGAGCTCAAGTGACCGGTTCCGTAGGGCGAAAGTACTTAGCGTTCCACCAGATTCCCCGAAGAGATGTAAGTCTTTCCTGTATTTTTTTCTCTTTAGCTTAATTTAACCTTCCCGAAAAGTGACTTTGCATGCCGACCCTAAAGTACCCGAATGCGATTCATTGCACTTACACAGGGCGTCACCTTCCGCTGTAAAACGAGACGGAAAACTCGTCGCCTGCACATAGATAACTCGACCTTTCACCGAATGTGCACTGATCAGGTCAGTTTTATTGTGTGAAATTTCGATGTTTGCTTACACTTCTGGAAAAAAAATTAGAGAAAAATCTTGGTTCGGCGCGTTCACAAACGACCAAGATAGTGACGCGCTATTAAGGTCCCTTAGGCGCTATTTGATTGGGGCGCCATCTCCCGCCAGTCGCAGCGAGCAGACAACGCACATTGTTGCCTGCTCGCGCGGGCGCATATATAGTATATACTGGCACACATCCTCCTCGGCGATTCTCTACGCACACACTTGAAAATTTAATGATGTAGCGAACATGCTCTGTGGCCGTTTTAAACTTTAATTGCGAAATATAAGATGAGAGCAAAGCGCTCCTTATTCTTTAATATATCATAGGGAGACCATAATATATCCGGTTCCACGTTATTTGTAATATTACTATAGACTTCCCGTTTTTTATGTTTGTATTACGTTGTACAAAAAAAGTATTTTTAACGACGTCAGTTTTTTTATGTTCAAATTATCGTACTCTCATGAGGAAACGATTTGTACACACCCGTATTAGCGAGATTATTCAAAACGTATATAGCGAAAATATAGAGACATATCTTCCCAGCATATAATCATATTTTGTTTTTGTACAGGCTTGTTTGATGAGAGCATAACGAAGCTCGCGAGCTCTGTTTTCTTTAAGCCTAGTCGAGGTTTCTTAAATTATGTAACGAGGAGGGAAAAAAATCCTGCTTTGGAATAAAAATGAAACACGAATATTTTGCGAGCGAAGGTTTTCTTCTTGCGCTGACTGTTCAGGCATTATGAGTCTTGATCACTTTGTCGAGCCGCCAGTCTATAAAACACAATATTTTGAGCATTTTGTTTTATTTTTTTGCGTGAAGTGTAATTAGCCCTTATTTCACGTCATCTAAATTTTTTAAGCCCGTCGTGAACAAGCTGTGCTGCTCCCATATTGCCTCATATTACACAACACCTGACGTTACGCTCTCAGCATTGCCAGTAGAACCTCTCACCCTCTTAGGCCAAATTTCGTGGCGGGCCGGTCTAACCAAGATAAAGGTTCCCGATTAAGGTGAAGCTGACATATGAACGCTCCCGTATTATGTTTAGTTAAAAATATCAAATTGGTGGCAGCTGCTTTCCAGATAATAGTTGGAATATACCGGTCATCTTGTACAGAAAAGATTTCCGAAATATTGTTTGCGAAACAACAAGGAAGTAAGACATTCCATGCTGGACGCGAGAGACCAAGGGTTTGCTCACTGATCCACCCATTTCCAGAGTGTTGCTCGCTATTATAAATGTGCAGTATTACTTTGCGTGGATGTTGCACAATACAACAGGAGACTATGCAGTTTATTACATTTGCCACATGTGAAAAAAACAGAAAAACTTTCACATAAAGTTTGATTTACATGGTGCTATTTTGTTTGCGATTTCTCAGTTGCGGCGTCCAATAATGCGACCTCAATCGCGCCTCAAAACCTCCGCAAAAAAAAAAAAAAAAGAATATGCATATTGTTTTGTCTTTTTCTCTTTTGGGTTACCAGTTTGGACGTGTCTTTTAACGCGTTGAACCACATCTTAGGCAAATGGGCAACTATCGAAATTTCGCCAGAGTTGTCATTTAAGGAACACTAAACAGCCCCACGAACGTTATTTTAAGGGCCTAGGTAGAAGAAAAACGTATTTAGAAAAAAATAGCATATAGCTCCAAAAACAAATTTCTCTCAAAATATTTACGCCGCAAGACTCACTTTGAGTAAGGAGTGGTTTCTAAAGCTATGTTAGGCTATTTCAAGACGTCGACCCTACAATGTAGGAATCTTTCAAAATCGCTCTTAGCTTCAAATGACTTTCACAACGTAAACATTGCGCTACAACTTTTTTATGGGCAGCTTTGATATCGTGATATACATGTCCTATTTAGGTAGCTAGAATATTTTGGGGGTGTTTAATGGCTGTTACGTGGCGTAACCGGGCGTTAACTGGACGTAAACTTACGGGAAAAGCCGCTAACAAAAAGAACCCGTAAACTGTTTCTACCACTAGACAAACATTAAGGTAAACGTCTTTGTACAAAATTGCGATCGTGGAGTACCCAAAGCCGCCAAGTGAGTTTCTTTCTTTGCAAGTCAGTCCAACCGAAAGGAAGGCCATCGATTCAACCGAAGCTGGAACGAAGCGATTATGTTCTATTATTATGTTCAGTTAAAAAGGTTGAAATAGTCAGGAACACATTTCAAGAAAATATATTAAATACGTTTGTCAACTAGTAGGATCTCGGAAACACCATTTGAGAATCAACACAGAAGACATTCCATGTTCGGCGCGAAGGACCAAGGGTATGGCTCACTAATCCACCCTTTCCAAAAGGTCACTCGCTATTATTAATTAGCATGACTCTGCGTGGGAATCGCACAATAATAATGGAAGTCACGCCGCCGCTGCCGCCATGCATCGTGGGAATTGTATTCTTTCTGCCCGAGCTATAACCCCGCCGATGTTGTGCGCGATCAGAGCACGAAACGGCCCCAGCTGCCCCGTGAACTGCTCCATGAACCTGTCTTATATGAACTACAGTTATGGCGGCGTCAGCCATGCGTGGAGCGCTTAGTGAGATCGGTCTATGGTCTATAGTCTATAGGATATGCGTCTGAATTCCGTTGGTTCATAAAGATAGACAGCATAATTAATTTGCGAACACCTATATTTAACATTTTATTACTCAGTGCCGGTGATCAATTCAGACACCGTAACATAAAGCAACAATATTGTAGTAATAAGGTCGGTTCGAGACACTTTCAAACGCAACGCTAAGGACTAACAAGCCTGCAACCTTTTACTCGTTTTTTTTCTCCAATGGGTGCATTTCTTAAACATCTTCTTCAAGCCTTTTTACACACGGTCTTGGTATTCATCATGTCAGCGTCCTTATCCTCACATCTGCTACCAAAAGAATGAATTAAAAAACCTCGTAAAATAACACTTTCCACATCGATCGAATCTAAGTTTGAGTTCAGCTGTCCTGACTGAGCTCGTACTAGCCCAACTGCCCGATCTCCAATCTGAATTGAAACATCCCACCAATCCCCTATCACTTTTTTTTCTTTTTCTTTTTTTTTTCAGATTGCAGTTAGCAGTTCAGGAACCACACCCCTACAGCAGATGGAACCACAGGTCTGCGAGCTCAGGAAATGGAAGTCAAGAGTGTTCCGGACAGGCGGTCTTTCTCGCAGCGCAGCGGAGGCGTGCGGGGCAAGCCCAGCCCGAGTGCAAGAATGAGCCATGAGCTCTCTCCGGTCACCCGGGGCTAGTGACACCCTTGAGGAGCCATTTGCCCACCCTCCATCTTCCCGACGGTCGCCCCTGGCCCAAACCCCTCGAGCAGCCGCGATATTGAAAGCTTCCTGCGGCGAGCTGCCCACGATGATTTACGAAAGGAAGTGTTGCTATAACAACGCGGCCGGCCAACGCGTTGGGGCACTTTTTCCAGGCACCACACACACACACAGCAAAAACAAGAACGAGCGCGCTTCAGAGCCTTGCCCTTCTAGAAAACTCTTTCCAGGAGTCCGGAAACTTTCTTGTTTTTTTCGGTGGTCTGACTGCCCAATAAATATTTGGCTTCCGTGTATTTCTTTTTTATGCATGCAACCAACGTTGGCACTCCGACTTTGGTAGGCAAGAGGTGACCGGCAACTCGTGCAAATCAATACATTTTGATTCGTGGAGATGCACGAGTGGCTGTGCGGTGAGATTTGTTTAGGCTCTGGGCGGACCTTGTGGTTAAGAAACCGCAAACAAAATAAAGGAAAAAATAATGTTTTTGTTTTGTTGCTTTATCTTTTTTCGGAGGACTGGGCATATTTGTCGTCCCGAAAAGGAGGAAGAGGGGGTAGGCATGCGGTGGTGTTATTGATCTGGTTCCTGACAGATGCGAATTCCTCGAGAGTAGATGAAAGGAAAATATTGCGCAGTAAAAACTGCGTAGTTAAGAAAAAACGCCCAGGGCCAAAACAGATGGCGGGGGCGTTACGATTTGGTAAAACAAGGCAGGTGCCGTCGTGGGCCTGGCGTGTTTATTGACAAGCAAACGAAGAAAAAGCTAGGAATGTTTCGAAATACTATGCTGGACTTCGTTATACTTGCGCGATTCCCTCCTGATGTTCAAAAAGGTATTGCGATAATAAAAAATAAACACGATTTAAGTGCTTGGAACGGCTAAACCATGAGCCGGTCGTGCATTCCTCGAGTTGAACTTCGCGGTTTCACAATTTATTTTTAATACCTAGGTTCAACTTAATAATGCGTCTACTGCCGATTAATTTGATAGATGCATACTTAGAACCGACAGATGCATATTATTAGATAAATCCATACTTAGAACCACCAGGACTGGCTTGCTAAAAACGTAGACTTAGCTAAGGTAGTGTGAAAGAGACCACTGCAAAAGCTGGCACACGTCACGAGTGGCACGTGAAGTCAACGTTACTAACTCCAGTGAGTCAGTTGATAAACTTCCCAAAACACCTGGCGCCTTTACGCGTCTCTCGTCCGCTCGGCGGCGCTCGCTACGCTATGAACAGGAGCGGCAACCGGTGTGACTTTGGATGCACATTGCCTGCGGTGGAAAGTGATTCCATTGTGGTCTTTAAGGCAAGCATAAAGTTTGCTCAAACATTTGCGCAAGAAGAGCGTCGTTCGAAAACGCTCCTTTCCGTTGCCTCGGGAGGTGTTGCTGCTGGTGGCGCTAGGAACGCTATCCGCCCGTACCTGGTCGCGTGCAGGCAACAGAGAAGAACCGCTTGCGAAAGCCCCTCTTCCGTAGAGCTTGTCCACTGATAAATTTAAGAACGTTGCATGTCCTTTGTGAAAATCAATAAAAAAACGAATATATTCAGTGATTCTGAGACCTATAGAGCTAGACTTTTCAAAAATAATATATATACACTTTATCAGGATAGACCTGTGATGGTATTTATTCGTTTAAGGTGTCTCCTAGAAAGCGTTAATTGACAATGCGAACGATTTTAATTATAACAAAGTGCGTTTTGGGCAGTATGCACACCGCTCAGTTTATTTTGTTGAATTTCGTGACACCTACTACTGGACCACCAAAATCAACATTAAGTTTCTGTTTTTTTTTTTTGGTTCCCGACTCTCCGACATGGAACGTGATGTGAACTTGTCGGTTCGGCTAGCTTATCAGTCGCTGAATGCGCTTGCCGCGTTGCGATTTGAGTAGGCGGTTATATTTGCTGAGAGCATCGATGACCCAGAGTGTTAACGCACTGCAGCTTGGCGCACGTGAAGCCAAAGCCCGCGCTACAGAAACCAGGAATTCAACTTCTGATCCACACTTCTGTCCGTTTCATTATGGATGAACATTATACCGGCGTTAGGTCGTCGACTATTACTGCGTGATGCAGGTTGAAAGTTTTAGACTAGTAGTGATACTCCACTGGCTAACTTTCTCATACTCAGCGGAGACACAAGATGTCTCTTGAGGAAGACCTGTCCCAAGGGTCATCTCTTTGCTTACCCGTTGTATAGACATACATGCAACACAATTCCATTCTCAACGTGCAGGAGTACTTGAACACAGTGACGTAGGAACAGACACCCACCCCCTCTCCCTTCTAGGTATCTTAAACGTTTGCATCGCCACTAATAGAATGAGAACGGCAGGAGCACGTGCTGGAGGCGGGAAAGCTGAAGCTCCTCTTTGCCGTTCTCACCATCTCAGAGACTATAGACGCTTTCAGGCAGCTGTGCATGGGCACCGCCATAGCCAACTTCACTTCTCGTTTCCTCTTATTCCGTTCGCTTCACTTCGTCATTGCTACAGCAGGACAGGTTATTGCCACGTCAGGTGCTACTCTGTCCATCTCCCTAGCTTAAGCCTTTGTGGAGGCTCGTCAACATCCGTTTTAGTGGCTCGGCATTTCGGTAAGACAAGAGAAGGTGGGCAATGGCGGCTCAGTCAGCCGCGTGTTGAAAGCGTCTGTGGTACCCATATAGGGGGAAGGGGACCTGAAATCTGGGAAGAAACTGGTGGAGACGAGGAGACGAGAGCGTTCGAGTACGTCAGAACGTTGAACTCTGTTCGGAATGATAAGTTGGTAGACGCAAAGCTAGCTGCCCTTACCTCCACTGCACTCTCCGAAGGCCTTAAAACGAGGAACGCCTGGGTCCGGCGTTTGGCTTTCGCATTCAAACGCGTTCGACGAGAGCGGTGGAGGCAAAGACAGCCCATGTCTCCACTGCAATCGTCGAACGCGTACGAACGCTGAACACCGGCCTCCAGTCTTTTGTATTTCGCATTCAAAAGCGTTCGACGAGTGCAGTGGAGAGAGACGCAGCTAGATTTGTGTCTACCACTAATCATTCCAACGAGAGCGCGACATTCTGACGTCCCTGCGCGCTCTCGTCTCCTCTTCCCTCTCTCTTAGTTTCTGTCCCCATATTGTTAAAAAAATATGAACATTAAAGTTATTAAAGGGATACTAAAACAAAATTTCGGCGCTTATTTCGCGGTCTATTCGTGTTCAAAAAAGCAGTATCACATCGGACACGCCAATAGGTTGTTAAAAGAAAGACATGAAAAGGAATTTTAAAACAAATTAAACGATTAGCAAAGAGCACCTGGTGGATGTCGCTAAAGCTTCGTTTGTAATGCCCGTCTATGAGCCTTGACAGGCAGTGGCGATAACAGTCTCACCTAGAACTATACCTGCTTTGAACCTGACGTCATCCCGACAGCTCTACGGCCAGCACAAGAGAAGAGGGGAAGGAAGAACTCCCCACTCAACGGGACTCTCTTTTGTGTGTCCCAGACGTCGCTATTCTCCCTCTAGAAGAATATACAAGATTAACCCTTCACTCGAAATTCACAAAAAAGCAGCTTGGCCGTTAGTTGCGGTGACCCGATCGTTAACGTGCTTCAACCGTTTCGGTGGCTGGAACGGCTAGGGCATCCTCACGACGTCAGCAACACCGCATCTTTGCTCATCCCGAGACAGACTACGTCATGACTACGCCAGATGTGACATGTCTCCGCTGGCAGCTTTCCAAGCGCTTGCCAGAGTGGGCCGTTTATGACAAAAAATACAGCCATCAGGTTCAAAATACAAACGTGCGATTGTCATTTACGGATATTGTGGATCATATTCAGCCTATTTCTGAACACGACTTGTATAATTCAAAGTTTATTGACGTATCCCTTTAATATCGAAAGCAAGTATGTAAGAAATTTCCCTTTGTTTTCAAAAATAGTGATTTTCAATTAATATAAAACCAAGACGTTGCAATAAGGGGTTTTTCAGCTCCTAAATACAATACACGCGCGACGCTTCATTACGTCACGAAACACGAACGAAATCTCCAACACATTTGGGGTTTAATTCGAGGGGTACCAGAGATTGTCTAAAGTAGGTAGCAAATACTCTCCCTCATGAAGCGATTTTGATGTGTTTTAGCGGCGAAACCCTTCCTTCAATTTACCGCTATTGTACACGGAGAGAACAGCGCAATGAAGCTAGAGCGTGTGCCCATGCACCTTGAACGCCAACGAAAGCTCTAAATTTGCACTCTTTGCTTTATCCGGATACCCGCAACAACAACCAGAAGCAAACAAAAATACCATTGATTCACTATCCAGCGTTACTTGTTCTTGCCGCAAAATGGCAATGCACGCAACTTTGTAAAAAACAATGGAAATAGATATTTTGTTTTGCTTTGCAAATGAGCTGAGACGACGGCGGAGACGCTGCTCACTGCTGCACACAGTTACACTGCCGTGTTTAAATTTAGTGGAGGGTGTTCTTGGCACACTTTGAGCCCACGTGAAGCCACGACATTACGTACCACTGTGACACTGTAAATTTTGCAAAAAGATTTCTACGTTAAATTTAGCAGAAAATTGCCAGGTCGTGTATCATGATTTGACGTCACACAATGAGGTCACAATGTCACTACACTCTGATTCCACCACTGAAGTTGGCAAATAAGTTTTCGAGCTAAATATAACTGGCGATGACATGCACTATCGCGTTCAACATGGGATGAAACTGTTCTGCACGTTTTGTGGCGTACTTGTGAATTTTTTTTAAATAGCGGTTGGTTGAATTTGGAATGAAATGTGAAGTTGAGGTTCCGTAGTCCATACTTCGGACTTTGACAAATGGAGACATAATAGAGCTTCTGGGGACAGCGGACGCAGGGGGTGTTTCAAGACGTATCGATCATGATAGAACGCACACGAAACACAAAGGGGATCCGCTGCAAAAACTCACCAATGCCCACTATCACCGTAAAAACCAAACAAAAAGAAAGAAAAAGAAATTCTTTGAGTCGTAGCAAACTTGATAGGCCTTACATGGGGTAATGTTGCGCACACAGGCCAGCTGCATGGTGGACATTCAGCGTGTGCAATTCGAGACAGGAGCACTAAGAGGGGACGGTCCTTTCGCACGTGATTTTCTTTACTCTTTTTGTTTTCCGGTACCGAACGACTCAGACCCGCCTACGCCAAAAACGCAGATCGATGACTGCCGGTATGCGGTGCTGGCGCGTCACTCCCGCGGTGCCCACGTACCTGACCGCGTCCCTGGTCCGGCAGCCATGCGGCTATTGAATCGGCCAGCTTCAACCCAGAGCTGACCGTGTGCGTGTGCTTGGAGCCACGCGCTTTCCGGACCAATCAACCGTCTTCCTTGCATCACCTGACGCCCTCTCTGCTCGTGGGTATGGGCGGGAGCGTGATCACGTGTCAAAAGATAGACGTATGATTAGTCCCAACGAGCACGTAGCTTTCACAGCACTGTTGGTTTCAGGGTGAATAAAGTATAAACACCTCGCCACACATTCCTGGACGCACCGGAAGCCGTCTTCAGGATCCCGTTCGAGAAAGTGAGTCGAGTGTGTGCCGACCGACTTCCGGTTGGCCGCTGCTATTTGTGCGATGGCCGCGCCATCTGCGCCTGGCAGAATGGGTCCGGAAGGAAGCGCCGCCGCGCCGTTGGAGGGATACCGAAAGGAAGACGTTCGAAAATGGTTTCAGATGACGATCCTGTTGTTGTGGCTAATAGGATGAGAACCGCAGAGATGTTCTTCACTTCCAACGCGAGATCGTTACTTTAGAGCAAGGTGGCAAGTTGGGTTAGTTGCTGATCGTTAAAGCGCTCAAAGAGACAGGCGTGGCTGTCCTGTATTCATTCCTTTTGTCCTCGCTCTTAAACGCTGTTTTTTGTTTGTTTGTTTTTATCATACCTACCTTAGATTAGTGTAACTGGATTCTGGGAAAGTAGCGCCAAGTTTGGTCGCTGTTTTGGTTCAGGCAATGAGCAGTTTCTCCTTGACCTCTCCATTCTTGGTGAGCAGATATGAATTCGCGAGTGACGGGTAGTCTTATAGATCCATTTTTAGAATAAAGAAAGTTCGCTGTGCACACACTGGTGAAACAAGTGCACATTTTTGCACCGCCACCACATGCGGTGTCGGTGCTTGCCCGCATCGAAAAATATTTTTTCTGTCTTAAAATACGCGAGACCAACAATTCCATTGTACGGTATTTGTGGAGATGAGCATGAGTGGTTAGTGGGTTGCATGCACAAGGCCGAAGGCGCTTATATTGGCGAGGAACGCTTTCAGTACGCTGGTACTTCATAGCTGTCTTGGCGTGACTGGTTCATAACGACCTTATCAAAGCTTCAAAGATTGGACTGGACCGAATTGGCGATTGCCAAGACGACTGAGACCAATCATCAAATCAGCTTGCGAGATTTGCTCACATGTATGTGAGCATCAATCTGTGCCTAGCTCGCAAACAAACAAACAAAAAATGGCGCTTTTTCCCAGGATCTAGTGTTGACCTTGGATAACATTTCAGCCGGCCTCGTCAGCTTCAAACGCGCACGAGCAGCCCAATTCGGCACGTCGGAAGTCCACGAGCGCGTGCAGGAGGCCGGGCATCGGAAAGAGATGCTTCGCCGTTCTCATCCTGTGAGTGACTAGTAGCGCCGAGATGTTTCGGTGCACCCTCTTAAGGCCTGTTCACACATGAAGCGGGCCTACAAGCGTAGCGTTACCTGCGCATGCGCGTGCTGACGGGAGCGTTCACCAGCTTATCTCACCGTCAAAACTGTTGCCATGGCAGACGATAAGTAGCTGACGGTACGTGAGGACGCTACATGCGCTTGCTGCAGTGAGAACCGACCTTACGGTTCCGATCCCTGACGTCATGAAGAGGATTTGCCTCGCCAATTCACGAGTCGTGAACCTGGCTACTCATCATCAACTGAGACGACAAGTTCGATGGTGCGCTCAAGAAATCACGAGGGAAGCTAGGAGCCATCGCATTTTGAAACCAACACTGTCGAAGTTGACAGTCCCAAGGTGCTCATATTCGCTGGGTTTGGTCAATCGTGGAAAGTATAGGTGCTTACGTGACTGACTGTTTCAAGATGAAGCCATCTTTTGTTGCACTGAGTGGGCTAGCGCGTGACACGCCTGCGCACTCAGTGCGTGACTTATGCGGTAAAATAAAGTCTAAGCATTAGCCAAGGCTACGCGCTCGAGCTGAATCCCATCGGACTGCACGCATTTCGAAAGACACACAGGTAAACAAAAATGATTGGGCGGGAAAATAGTTTCGATGTCACCACTGAAGCAAGCCTGTGTGTGTGAGTGTATGAAGGCATTCTATAGTAGAAAGCCGACAACAGCGACGTTTTTGATAGCGCAAGTCGCTAATAAGCCATCCCAACGTCCAATCTCCTGGCCGATACCATTTGCGGCGTTCGTGGGTGTAGTTTGTGATTTCCACGTTCGTCCAATTGACGAACACGCGTGTGCTGGGCTGTGAAGATATCATCTTTGGTCGTGTATTTGTAAGCATTAGAACGGTAAATGAAAGTCGGGAGTTTTCAAGCGCAGCGGACGTATCATGCAACTAGTCGCGAGGTTCGTATTCGTATCCATCTGCGTCACTGATGGGATTCGTAGTGTGTATAGGACAAAACCCCTATTCGCCGAAAACCCGAAGCTCACACATTGAGATTATCAGCCGGGACTAATTTTAGCCGATTTTTTTAAACGACCCGGTCTTCAATTGCTCCTGTCAACTCATCGTAGAAAAACGGCGCAGGCTCCACTTTAAGAAAAATTGACCGCATCTCCACGTGGTGAATGATGTTGGTTGGGGCGAAGCTCTGGTGGTGCTTGTCTGCGTAGACGCTGAGCCGCAGCATGCCGAGCCTTTCGTTCGTTTTCATCCATGTCAGGAAGAGAATGTGTGGTATGGAACGTGGTTATATACGGATTTGAACATCTGACCGCAGCGCCCTCTCGTCTATAAACATTGAGCCAATGCATGCAAAGTTTAACGCGACTATATACGCATTTGACCGCAGCGCCCTCTCCTGTATAGACGTTGAGCGGCTACATGCAACGTTTCATCCATGACAGAAACCCCAGGTCTTGAGTTACTACCACATCTCAGAGCCCCCTACTCGTCCTGTCGCTGCGCAAACAGATTTCAACATTTTTTTTCATCAATTTTTTCATCTTTGTTTCTTTTTCTTTTCTTTTTTTTTTTTGCCCTACACGAGCACGTGAGCACGTGATCTCACGAGCAGAAGCACGACCACCCGACGCCGGCCTACGCCGGACGGTGGACGGACATACGGACATGGCTAGCCCCTAAGGAGCTTCGCCCCTATAACCGAACCAAAAGAAAACCGGCCCACTAAACTGAACACAGCCCAATTTAGGGGGGGGGGGGGGCTTTTTCTTACATTGTATGAAAACTTTGCCTGAACTCATTCCTTCCTCTGCCTAACTAAAATGGAGGTGCGTGCCATAGATGGAATATTTGCATCTTGGCTGTTACAAACAGATGTAATATGTAGTACTTCAAAGTAGATAAATAAAATATAAGGGCACAAAGGAAAGCCTGATAATTAAGCACTGATTAATGAACGCACGTTCATACGCCCATAACATGGTCCTTAATTTAGTCTAACATCCATCTCAATTTTCTAAAAGGAACCAGAAGCGTAATCACCCACTCCTGCTTATTTTCACATGTACGAGAATTCTATGTTGAAATCACTACTGCATGATGCACGATAACAGAGCCACGAGGCAGGTTTTATTTTGCTTTATTTATTTCTGCTCATAATTAATTATTAACTTTCGAAATAACCCAAGAATCTCGCATCATATGCGTAGACGTATATTTTAATTAGGAAAAAAAGAAAACCGGGCTTGGTTGTCTGTGCTGAATCTTGATTCCATCCCTCGACAGATGACTTTGAAATAATTCTACCAAAATACAGCATACTAAGAAATGATAAAGCGAGAAAGGGGCGGGGGGGGGGGGGTCGGGGGACGTTGCCATCGTGGTAAGACCTGACATTTAATATGCTTGCTTTCTTTGGTTGAACCATAGAGTTATCTCAATAAATGCTAGAGGCTCAGCTGGCGCTAGTGTCTAAGGGCTTCCGGTTGCAAATTGAAGCAGACAGCAAGCAATCTACTTTTTCAGCCTTCCTTTGTATTCCTATGGGAAAACGTACGTGCTATTTTTCTCTTTGCCATGGAATAATAGAAATGAGCGTAGTCTTTTTAGACGTAACGGGTACTATGTAGTTTTATTCACATTATAGAAGCGTAATTTATTTAGTTAATGAGTCTTTTTTATTACTGCGCAATGTTTAAATCAGCAAAAATTGAGTCCCGGGTCTGTGTTGTACAGCATGATATATCAATACATGCTATCAATCAATCAATATAAGCTATCAGTGATTATTCATGCACAGTTTGTTACTAATCCAGCACGTGTTTTTTCTTTCCATAACTCCACGCTTCGTTCTTGTCGTCTGGTTTGATTCTTTGATTTAGCATATATTGGCATCCTTTTGGTGTTTTGTCAAGCTTTTTCACTCTGTGTGGTTCATAGCATCGACTATGTGCTTGAATCCGTGCTTTATAATAGCAGTCTGCAGCGTCAACACGTATTATCCAGGTGTATTGGGCTCTTTAGCGCAGTGTTCGACACCATGAATTCTAAAGAAAAACGTTTTATCTGACACATTTTGTGTACAACCGACTGTAAAATGTTCCAAACTTTTTATTCTGTCACAACACTAAGCAATATTTGCTCTTATAATCGAGCGCGAAGAGAAAACGCATTTGCGTTTTTCCATAGGAATGCATTACCGGAAGTCAAATTTAGACTGTTTGCTGTGTGCTTCAAAATGGAACAGCACACTAGTGCCAGCTGAGCCTCTAGCGTTTATTGTAATAACTCTATGAATTGAACGATATTGAAAACAAGTAATCACTTGGCTGCACTATTCAAATTAACAATACACGCGCAAACATTGGTGGAATTTATTGGCCCCCACACGCTGAGGTGAGTTTTTTAAAAGACATAAAAGAATACCTTCTGCTTCATGTTAAAAACCACGATAAAGTAATAATTGCTGGTGATTTTAAACATAGGCCACATCGTTTGGAAATCGTTACACGAGCGAACAAGTGAGGGCTAAAGTGCAGAGTTCTTACTTTACATGGCTTTCCTTTTGATCTTGATAAACTCGTATGTGAACCTACATAACTTCAGGCTTCTTCACAACCTGTGCTTGATCTTGTTTTTGTTAGCCTCGACTTGTCTGAGAACCGTGCCACTGATGTTTGCGATGGTATTTGCGACCATTGGATAATTACTATTTCTCTTCCATTAAAATTCACAATCGTGACTCAACACGTACGGTTACCATTTATGACTTTCTTAATTCAGATGACGTTCTTCACTAGATCATCTAGAATTCTCCCTAGATTCATTTTGACTGCTTTTAGAAACTCAGAATGTGTTCATGAACGACTTGTGGAACTCATTTAAAGCAATTATGGAAGATTGCGTTCCTCAATATGTTCCAACAAACCAGAAAATAGAAACAAGAAGAACCCCTGGATCACACGTAAGATCACTTGTATTGGCTGCAAAATTTCCCGGCTACAGAAAACATAACAAAAACCCTTCCCTGTCAATTAAACAACTTATTTTCTAAGTGAACCAAACTCATAAAGAAATAGTGTCCCCAGTGAAGTCAACGTAGAAAAATTAAACACTCCCACTTTTTATGTCAACCTCATCCAAGCAATTTTGGAGGCAGCTATAACATAATTAAAAATGTCAGAGCTTTGTTAATTCACAGTGATTTCACACAAGAAGCGTCTGTTATTGCAGAGGCTCTAAACTGTATTTTTGTATCAGTTTTTTTTCTTCTGAATATTGTTCGTTATTGCCAGTAAAAGTTTAGATTATATTCCAAGAATTGCCGAACTGCACATTTCCGAAGAAGGTATATTTAGCAATAGTGAGGGTGCAGGCTAGCTGGTGTAATTTGAGCATAGTTGTAATCCTGAGACTGGGGATAAGGACAAGAGACGAAAACACAGAACTACTTCGGCCGTGTCCTTCTGTGTTTTCGTATCTCCTCCCTATCTCCAGTCTCGCGTTTACAACTATGCGCAAGGCATATTTGCTCTTCTACTAAAACGATACAAAAAGCCCTTTCCCGATCTGGTTGCCACATCACTCCTAAGGCGCTACACGGAGTGGATATCCGAAGACCTGCACATTATGTTCCGACAATCTTTATCGGTCGGGTGCCTTGCTGATGACCGGAAAGTCGAGAAAATTGTTTCTATCCTCAAGTCCTGAAATGAAACAGATGTTGCTAACTCTAGACCAATTCCATTACCATCTCAGTGTTGCAAAATTCTAGAACATATCATATGTTTACACATTACTAATCATCATCGAAAACCACTCGGTATTAACGAAAGATCAAAATGGTTTCAGGAAAAGTCTTTTAACCGTGACGCAACTATTGGATACAATGCATAAAATTAGTGAGTGTATAAATAAACGTTCACAAGTTAATATCAAATTCTGGACTTCGCGAAGGAATTTTACAAAGTCTCCCGTGACAAACTCCTCGCTAAACTGGAAACTGTTCTTAAATCTCACTCATTATTAAAATAGTTTGAACATTACCTGAAGGGAATGCAACAGTTTGTAACATTCAACAGCAAAACTTCTATCGCATCGCCCGTAATCTCAGGAGAACCGCAAGGGACAGTTCTGGCACCCGTGTTGTTTTAAAAATGGTCACTAACGTAATTAACGATATAAATTTTCGCATAAAATTGTTCGCCAATGACTGCGTCTTATATTCAAAAGCGAAATCACACAACAACCAAATAACATTAAACATTAATCTCAACAAAATTTACGAGTGGTGCAACGATTGGAAAATGAATTAAATAAAAACATATATTTGTGTATCTCACGTAAGAAACTTCCCCAGGACTTTACGTATGAGTCATGTTGTCAAACACTTAACAAGGTAACAACCTTCAAATATCTAGGCATCCTTATTTCTCCTGTACTAAATTGGGGTTTTCACATAGATTATATTATAAAGAGAGCCAACAGTATGTCTTTTAAAGGGACCTTGCCGGGTGCACCGCATTTCAAAGAATTCCTGCCATATAAAGCATTAATTAGACCGATTCTCGAATATGCGAGCACCGTTTGGGATCCTTTCACAGAAAAAGACCGTAGAAAAAAACTAGAGATGATTCAAAGGAAATGGCTTAGGTTTATCCAGTGGCGTCACCGCTGGGGGGGGGGGGAGGGGTGTCATGGCGGGCCACGAAAGCGGGGGGGGGGGGGGGGAGTCGCGGCGGGCCACGCGAGAGCGGGGGAGGGAGGGGGGGGTGTCGCGGCGGGCTACCGCCCCGGGTGCCGCTGACCCTCGTGACGCCACTGGGTTTATCTTCAACAAATTCGGAAGAAAGCATTCATCCTCAAATTAAATGCTTCAAACGGACTTAGCGCCCCTGTCACGCAGAAGAAAAATAGCCCGGCTCAAAATACTTTGTCTAATCGTGAATGCAACCATAATAGCACCCCGAGGTAAATATATTACTTTTTCGAAGTGAATGGGACCATAATAGCACGCCAAGGTAAATATATTACTTTTTCAGAAGGGACGAACACTCGATTCGCACACTCGAGAACAATTATCGAATGCCACTCCTGAGTGGACTGCTTTAGCTACTCCCTTTTATTCCGCGCACTGTGTCAGATTAGATCAAACTGTCAAGGAATATAAGTGAATGCACCAGTGTTTCCACGTTTCTTGAGCAACTCTTATCAGCTGTCTAAATATATTCATCTTTATAATTGGCGTTTCACTGTCAAAATTACCTTTGCGTCAAATTTGTTACTGTTGATTGGACAATCTTTCTCATGTATTTTTATTACCGTACCGCTTTTTAGGTGAATAGTTCTCTACACACAGCTTGTTCATTGTACTTTAAGATTTTTTTTTGTAGATTGTCGTGTTACGGGTTTACAATTAAATTGCGAATTTCCCTTTATACAGTGCTTCACTACTGGGCCACTCCTATTACATTCCGGGTTTAGAATAATAGTATTGATAAATTTAAATAAAGAAATGAAACACGTAAAAAAAGGCAGAAGGGTACACTTTGTCTGGCCTCACCGGAAGAAAAGTTTTCTCTCACGCACAATCCTCTGTTTGTGTACAAAATCAAGCTCCACAATGTAAAACAAACCCCACGCTCTTCCAGCGCAACCGTCATTCGGGGTAAGATTATGTTTTTTATTTTTCATAAATTACGCTTAGAATAAAGTCTTCAGTCCTAAGGTACGAAACGTGCATAACTTTTTCTTTCCACGCCATGGCAGCCGCAGGAAAAAGTTAAACGTGATTTCAATGGTGCGATCTCTCTCGTGATTTTGTAGCTGCGATGTTGAATACCGCAGCTACCATTGAAACTTCTGGCCGCACGAGTGAGGTCGCAACTGCGAAATCGCAAGAAAGACCACTCTAAGTCACAGCCAGAACAAACGACCCCTCGCAGCCACACGTAGGAGTCGGCAGTCCACAAGGCACATTGACTGTCAAAGAAAAAGTAAATAAGACGTTCATGTTTGGATGGCGAAATTATGCCATCCAAACATGAACTAAAGAGTAAATCTGCCTCTCCATTCCTCAAAGGCAGAGCATCCTTAAGGATGTTCTGCCCTTGAGAAATGGCGACACAAATTTACTTTTTAGACTGCATTGCTTAGGTTCTCGTGATACCTGGCAGGCTGGCACCACAAGACAAGCTCCAACCCGATTTTCCTCCGGTAATATAAATTATTTGACGTTTCCAGGCTTTGGGTGCTCCGAATAGGTTGGTCCGTCATACGGAGCATGCGCCGTTCGACACCCCAAGCTGCGGGGGCCCCCGAGCGTTGGGGCCTCTTGCTCTAAAACCCTCTATTGTCTGTCACCGAGTCCGACTCCTGTGCTCAATCAGTGTCTGCGTTCAGTCTACGAGCCGCAACGGAATTTATTCGCGACTCCAGCAACACGGACGGTACTAGTAAGAAAACACCGAACTGGCCGGAACGGGTCATTTAGCGATTTGTGCTTGTCTCTTGTGGCTTCTGCGATGGCATGTTGTCAGCGGTTGGTGCGATGACCACCGAAGTAAAGCGAGGAAGTTGCGTTAGTTGTGTTCACAGTAACAAAACGGCAGCGCCGACAGGACCATAAGAAAAATCATGACTGATAATGGGCAAACTAATTAGGTGCGCCAAGCACTGCGTCTTATGTTATGTAGGACGAACAGTTGTCCCGTTGACTTTGTGTTTACTATCGTGCCAGTGTGTGGCCTACGTTTTCAATGCAACCTACGCAACCCATGGTATATAGTCCTTCTATCGCTTCTTCAAAGAAAGGTAACCCTCTGGAACGCTTGCTTACGCCAACACTCCCGCCGATACACTGCCGCAGCATTAGGACAGGGTGGACAAAAATCAGGGCAAAGCATTTTGAATCCAGCGCTTGCCTGCTTAAACACGAGAGTTGTGCATTGAGCTGGCACATGGCACTGAGTTTATAGGAGGTATTCACTGGCCGCCATATTTGAGGTCACTGTTTAGAGCGCATGCTCAGAACGAGCTCACATTGATAGGCTGTCAAGACCGGCAATATTGATGGTGCGGGGTGCACGTTGCCAAATAACTGTGGAAGCTAGCCATCAGCACGTGCTCAGCATTAGCGCACATGGATATGGCCGCCAGTGAATACACTCTATAGCCGCCATATTTGTCGAGAGTGGCGACCATATTCGTCGAGAGTGGTCGTTGGAGTTGCAAATAATCGGGGACATCTTTCTGTTGCAATGCACTCTTGGGCTTAACTAAAGCTGATAACGCGCACTGTCCCTTTCTTTGAAAATGGCGCAAAGAGTTTTCCCGTGTATATTGTAACTCCGGCGTGATTCTCACCACTACGTCAGCAACCGTTGCGAAGAAGTGTTTGCTTTTATCTTGGCAATTACACCACGAGAAACAAGCCGCAGTCTCGGTGGCGTTACGTGCGAGTAGACTTGTGTCACGCTTCTCTCCGAAGACAACTGTGTAACTTTATGCAATGAGTCAGACTGCCCTGGCAGAATTGCCATCTACAGCGGAGACACCTGGATTAAATAAATAAAATAAATAATGATTCCAGAAACTTTCACACCAAACGGTGGTGCAAGACCGGCTAACTTCCCGCTGTATGAATCTCCAAAAAACAAATTTGACCACAGAAAAAAACAATGTAAGCTTTTCAGTTAACTTGTCGATATATGTTTCCGTCAAAGTGGCATATTCGTTTCACAAATACGGAAGTTATTCAACTTACATGAATTTTAAATTATAAAACTGAAATATATGCTAAGCTAGTTATACAGTAAGTCTAGGTCTTCAATGCGACCTTATCCAGGGTGTATTTTCTACCGATGTGAAGCAAATGCCGGGAATGAATGAATGGGGTACCTATCGGCCCTGTGAACTCTTTCAATAAATAGATAGTTTAAGTAAATATTTATGCAAACAACCTAAACTCCCTGGTTCAAAGGAATTAAATACTTTTGAGGATGAGCTCCATGGAGCGAATATGCAGCGAACCGATGAACTTAGCCCGGGGGCAGGTACGCTTTCCGCGCGTTTCAACAGCCACTGCTGTGACACCGAGCACAGAGCTAACGCCGCCAGGCCAACCCCCAGCGTTTTCAAAAGTTTATTTTTTAAAATATATTCTTAGGATAAAGTTATTAGAAATCTGTAGAATGTAAGGGCGAAGAAGTTGGAAAACGTGCAATTACAGAAGTGGTAAAATACGAGCGTTCATGAAAATCAGGTATTTGCGATAAAGATTTGCGTTGTTCTGCTTCAAAGGGATACTGCACCAAACATTGCAGTGTCCATAGTAAGTGGCGCACGATCCTTTCTTGAGCCACCAGCCACCGGTGTCCGCGAGCACACCCGCCGAAGTTGACGTCATAGGCCTCCATTCATGCTTAAGGTGACAGTGGAACGTATCGTATCTAAGCAAAATGAGTGAAACGTATGGTATCCGGGAAAAATGAGTGAAAGGTACGTGCTTGTTAGACCAATTAATCCCTACATTTTACACGAGACCGCACTGTGGTAATGAAACGCCTGTCGTTATCCCCCCCCCCTCAGAAAAAAAAAGAGTGATTGCGGTAATTATTGTACAAATCCCCAACCCCGCAGGAGAATCCCTTCAGCAACAAGAACTAGGCCGTAAAATAATCGCTTTCGGGAGAGGCAACGCCGCACTCCATGAAAACATGACCATCATGCAAAACAGCATGAAAACCTTCCGATAAGAAATGAACTCGTACAGATCTGGACTACACACTTTTATGCAAGAAACAATGAACAGGCTTGGTAACGCTACCAATCACATACCCCAACCCGAAAAACATAATAGGCCACAAGAAAAACAATAAGACCAACCCCATTAAGGTTTGGCAGTGGAATTACATAAAACAATTCAATTTACAGATGTATCTCCAAAGCCTAGATGCCCCCCCCCCCCCGGAAGTTATAGCACTGCAGGAGACAAAGCTGTCAAATTGCCCGGCTATAGGGCCTTTCAAAGTGCGACCGGCCTCAAAACGGCGGTCCTCGTACACATAAATATACCGGCCTATAGGAGCCAATTCGACAGCGTCAGCATCCCCCACTACCTGATCACTGTCCTCCCACGCAAAATGGGAGCGAACAGACTATATACACTAAACATTTACAGCACTCCTAAATCCAGAGCACATCGATTCAACCGCTTATGCTCCCTCACGAGGCAGGAAGTGGTTCCCTACGCGCGGGTCTTAGTAGGAGCTTTTAACGCTCCTCACGCAGCGTGGAGATACCCAACCTGCAAGCAAAAGGGCAGAGACCTCTGGGAGCAAATCCAAACACACCATTTCACACTAGAAGCAGGCCTTAATACCCCTACACGCATCGGCAACAGCGCACAACGCGACACTACCCCGGATCTCACTCTATCCCTACACACCAATAGGGTAAGATGGAGGGTCACCGATCAAATACTAGTCAGCGACCACATCATAATCGAGAAAGAGATGGTATCCAAACACAAACACAGTCATACACTCAGACAGAAAACCCTGACCGACTGGGATAACCTCAGAGCGCTCTGGGAATCCAACATTAAACACGCGGATGAAGGCGAAAGCCCGGAATGCATTACGGATATCAACAGATGTGCACAAGAACTCCTCGCAGACATAAAAACAGTCACGAAAGACCTAAACTCCCACCTCCCCCTGACGCGGTAGACTCCCGTCTCAGCCATATTTGGCAGGCATATCAAAGGATCCTAAAACGATGGCGAAGAAACAAGAGTAACCGAAAACTCCGGCTTAAACTGGCCCGACTGGAGACGGAGATTGGCGCGCACGCGACGACGCTCGCGCGCGACCAGTGGGGCCAGATTTGCGGCCAGATGCAACGAAGCCTCGGAATGAAGAAAACGTGGCAGCTACAAAGACACCTCCTCGACCCAGACCAGAGCAAGACAGACAGAAACACAGCATGACCCAAAATCCTCCAAACATACTCATGCTCGAACGACGAACTTATAGCACAAACCCGAGACACGTACCGCTCGATAGGACCCATGATCCCACTAGCCCCCCTTCACGGGACAAACCAACAGCGAAATGGACAGAGACATAACCGAGGCCAAGGTCTGACTGGCCATTTGCAAACTCAGGTCCAACTCGACCCCACGACCCGAGCAGATTTCAAACCGGGTGCTACGAAACCTCGACGACTTCTCCATCACCGTAATCACAGATTTCCTGAACACATGCTGGAGAACGGCAGAACTACCGGAATCGTGAAAACATGCCAAGGTAATCCTCATCCCCAAGACAAAAAAACCGCTCGCGATCGAACACCTCCGCCCCATCTCCCTCACGTCGTGCTAGGGGAACTCATGGAACACGTCATCCTAGCCCGACTCACCACATACATGAACGACGTGGAACAATTCTCCCACACTATGATCGGACTCAGAACCGGTCTTTCAACACAAGACATACTCCAACAACTCTCAGAACAAATCATCAAACCCCCCAGCAGCCTAAACACGACGGCGACCTTAGCCCTCGACCTGATTAAAGCCTTTGACAACGTCACGCACGACGCCATAATGTCGGGTCTAGGGTCGGTCAATCCGGGCGAGAAAACCTGCAATTACATTAGGAACTTCTTATCAAATCGGACAGCCGCCAGACATCTAGACAACCTCGTCTCAGACGCCTTCCCACTAGGCAGTCGAGGCACTCTGCAAGGAGCCGTCCTCTCGCCATTACTCTTCAACCTGGCAATCACAGACATCCCCAAAAAACTTGCACAGGTCCCACACCTCCGCCACAGCCTCTATGCAGAGGACATCACCCTTTGGATTAACAGGGGGAGTGACGGCCACATAGAAGAAACGCTGCCAAGAGGCATAGTGGAGGTGGTGGAGGAGGCGAAAAAAGCGGGCTTGGCCTGCTCCCCGGCTAAGTCTGAGCTACTCGTTATTCCCCCGAACCAACAAAAAACAACGCACCTCCACATCAAACTCTACATTGACCGGAGAGAGATCCTGGAGGTCCCTGCCCTCAAAGTCCTTGGGCTGCAGGTACAATCCACCAGACTCAATCACAACTTTTTACAGACCATAGAAAGGAACGTAAACCAAACTATAGATCTGTTCAAGAGAGTCACCAAGAAACACGCAGGCCTGGCCGAGCAGGACAGGGTCCGCGTGCTCCAAGCCTTCGTCGTGAGGAGAATAGTCTACTCCATCCCCTACCTTAAATTAACCGTGGTAGAAACTAACAAAATCGATATCCTCATTAGACGTGCTTACAAGGTGGCGCTTCGCCTTCCCCAGGCACGTCCACTGCCAGACTCGAAGGGTTAGGCCTTCACAACAAGGCCAGCGAACTCGTCGAAGCCCATCTAGTGGGACAATACAACGCCTCGCCTGCACCACCACAGGAAGGCACATTCTCCGAAACCTAAGGATAGGACACCACATTCCATATCAGGACGCGACAACCATTCCCCCAGATATCCACGCACATATTATAGCCAAACCCCTCCCCTGCAACATGACCCCCACACACCACACCGATCGCAGAGAACAACTAGCCCGCGCCCTACACAAGAAGTACAAAAACGACCCACGAGTCGTGTACGTAGATGAAGCGGAATATATGCACCACGAGGCCTTCATCACTTTCGCAGTTCGCAATAACTCCAACAACTACCCGCTAGATTCGATCACAGTCCGGACGCCCATCCCGTAACCGTCGGAAGAGGCCGCGATAGCGCTGGCCCTAACGCTCAACCCAACTCCCCTCAACAATCATTACCGATTCTAAAACCGCTTTCCAAAATTTCACCGCCGGACGTATATCCGCGATGGCACTCAAAATTTTGCGCAGAAACCCATCTCAATCCCAAGTCCCACTCATCTGGACACCCGCGCATTCTGGGCTCGAGGGAAACGAGGCGGCCCACGACCCAGCCCGAGGACTTATTATCCGGGCTTGTCCGGGC
Source organism: Ixodes ricinus (assembly GCA_037355805.1). NCBI lineage: Eukaryota > Metazoa > Arthropoda > Arachnida > Ixodida > Ixodidae > Ixodes > Ixodes ricinus. The sequence continues at coordinate 6,963 of JAZHYW010030468.1, read as the reverse complement.
CCGTATTCCTACCACGGAGCCCGGTCCGCGCGGAAACGTCTGATCGGATATCACGACATTACCACCTACTACCTCCTCTCCCGCAGAATCTATCCGCAGGTGGACAAATCCCTTAGCTTAGAACAATCACACGTCTGGCGCCAACTCCAGACGGGAGTTTTCCCCAACTCGGCTACCATGACCCATATCCCCCCCACCTTTATCCAACCTCGGCGTGCCCCTTATGTGGCGCCCATGCCAACCTGGCCCACATCATCTGAGCATGGCCCCATGATCTCTTCCCCGATATCCCTTCTGAAAAGAGGTTGAAGACCTCGCTTCGCAGCTCCGACCCGAGCCTACATGCCTGCCTAGTCAAAAGGGGCGGAAGAGGTCGCCGGAAGGCCTCGGCCGATGGCAACCACGGGACGACCACCCTACACTCTAAAAAATGCCTGCGCGTCTACATACCAGCAATACACTCAAAGAGCCAATTCTCTGCGACCTACGAAATCAGCTCAGCGAATGATGAGGCGGAACATCCACTTTAGACCTAAAACTGAAGTCTGCGCTATGGCATTGCGCAACGCAAAGCGTCAGGCTCGCATTGCGTGATGCCACAGCGCAGACTTAATTTTGAGGTGTAAACGGATGTTCCACCTCATCATTTGCTGAGCTGAATTCGTAGATCGCAGAGATTGGCTCTTCGAGTGTTCTGCGGGTAAGCAGACGCGAAGGAATCTTTAAGAGTGTAAATAAAAGAGAAGACACGTTGGGGCGCGGCCTTCCGCCCCTCGCCCACCACCACCACCGTGACGTCTAATCCCCGTTAACCCATTCCCTCACTCAATAAAGTTTTTTTTCTCTATCTCTCTCAAGGATTCCAAAACGCAACATTTACAGAAAGAAAAAAACAAAAAAATACAAAGACGTTTGAGACTGCTAACTTGTTAAGATGCGAAAGCATTGGTATATGTACCGTATTCCTACAAGCTGCGTGCAGCGCTGAGCTCGGCCGGGCAGCCTCTGCGGAGTCTGCCCGGACGGGCTGTGCTGGCTCTGCGGCCGGCCGCTCCCTTTACCGGCGGCCCGGCAGCTGCGCCACCATGGAGAGGGCTTCTTCGTGGGATGGCCTTTTTTGAACCTACGCCGCGCGCCACCGAATGGGGTGCCTGCTAATGACTACAGCTTGCGCTGCATGGGACAGAGGAATTTAGGTGCCGCTTGGCGCGGTTTTAGAAGCTGATATTGGACAATAATGCTTTCGCATTAAAGAACTTTAATGGGACATTAATGCTTTCATGGGACAATTAATGCTTTCGCATTAAAAACGTACTTACGTTCCCACGAATCGAACCGTGGCCTTTTGCGTGGAAGCCAAGCACGATAACCGTTCGGCCACGGACGCGCTTGGTCCGAGACGCGCGTGGCAATATAGTGCAGGAACGAGGCAGACGTACCATCGAATGCGATGCTGCAGCGACGAGCTAGCTACTTAGCGAGGGCATCGAATTCTTAGACGCGTTATAAGCACAAAAAAGCTGCAAAACATCACTTACAAGGTCTTTGCGTAGTTGTTTTCGAGCTATATCTCGCACAAAAACGCCGGCGTCGCGTGTTGTAAAATAATAATAATAATAATACAAGTTAACAACGCCCTTCAAAAACCACTATACTCGTCACGCCAAAGTGAACACGCCTAATCTTTTGTCGACTTCTTTTTTCTTCTTTCCTGTAATAACTATCGCCTCTTTTTTTTTTTTTCGTGAAGGCCGGAGATAGCTTGTTTTCGCCTCTGCCAGGAGTAGAACATCACTCTATACTTGATCACGTGTTGTGACCCGCGGGAGAAGTGCAACTCCGATGCACTCGAACGAAAAGTTCAGGAACTTGTGTCCCATCACGAGGGAGAAGAGCGCTGCGTCAACGCCGTTCGGCTGACAATCGATGATTTGTTTTTCGTTTCAGACATTCGAACTTAAAGTTGTTAGTTGCCAATCATTTAACGAATTCTGTGTAAAACAAGAACAACATTATTTACACCACAACGAAATTCTTCAAAATTTTATCGGATCCTAGCTAAACGAAAAGACTAGAACAGAAAGGACAACACGAAATTATATATCGAAAAGGGCTTCTCCGCAATAAAATTTCACTTTATACACCCAGTAGAGGTGAGAAGCGGGTAGCTATTTGTACTGTAAAATGTAAACTAACTGTAAAAAGTAACTAAAGTATTTCCATCTGAGGAAAACAATATAGTATGTACTGGACTTGGAGTACGTTACAACAATTGCATTGCTTCAAGTCAATCGCAGTAAGTGTTCAGAGGCGTGTTCTGCTAGTGCATTTATTTTAGTTTCGATAAATATTAGGGTCGTTACACATCATAGCTACCAAACCAAGTTCCGGCATGAACAGAGCAAATATAGTACAGTCGACGCACTCCTGAGCTACCACTATGGTAGATAAAATATCTCCTGCTATTCTTTCAAACGACCTTCTTGCATACCACCTTCTTTGTTTCTTACTTAGTTTCGGTGATTGTTTGCCGTATGCCAGACAACCAGTCTTCCCCGTTATATTGGGTTATTTCCCTTGCAGAAAAAAGGACGTTTACAGTTAATCGTAAAAACAAGGCAGTTTATTTTCGACAACACATATGTAACAAGATATCTAAACCTGACAGATATTTCGATACAATTGATACATCGTAGATGAATTTCACTACTAAGATACACATTATTTTCTTTTAAATGTATCCCGATACAAAGATATAGGTATTCAAAGGTATCTCCAAGATACAATCACGATACATTTGTATCGCGATTGTGCCCAGCCGTGCACTGCGTGGAACGTGCGAGATGGAGTTGAGAACCTCAGTATCAATATTTGTTATTGCAGTAAATGGCTCAAACGATTCCTGTAAATCCCCTAAGGAATTTAGCCTTGTGAACAACGTATTTGCAGAGAAAAATATATAATTTACAAAGAGACGTACCTGGGAAAATAGTGTCCGTCTTGCCATTTCTTGTGATTTTGAAGAGAAAGTGTCGTTTAACTTTTGCTTTTTATTAGGGCTGGGCGATTGATCGATTAACCTTCCGATTAATCGATTAAGGCGTTAATCGCAATCAAATTTTTTAACCGGTTAATCGGTTTTTTAATCGGTACTCAAAGAAGTCCGTTCCCCGCCAGGTGCTACGAGCAGAAAAACAAGCCGGGAAGCTAACAACGCCATGGTTACTTGCCCCAGTATTCGGCCCGTAAAAATGGACGAGTTCACGAGTATGAAAGGCAATCTAGCTGGGAAGTTTGAGTTTAAAGTAAACTCCAGCGGAGAAGTTTTTAACTCGGAGGAAGTCCAGTGCATCATCTGCAAAAAGCCGTTTTCATACAGTGGAAGCGTAAGCTCGCTTCAGTATCACCTACGAGCGAAGCCCCCATGTAGCTGCAGCAAGAACCATCCGCCAAAACGCAGACAACAATCAAAGCCTTCTCATCGAGGTTCCTTTCTTTGAAAAAAGAAGAAAGCATCGCCCAAGCCCTAACTTCTTGTCTTCCTGTCGGAGAATATGGACAAGCTTCTTTGTCTTCGAAGCTGGAGCAAAAATATGTGAGTCTTTGAATCCTTGAACTATATGTATCCTCAATTCTAAATGCCCTTTGCGCCGTGTAACAGAGAGTAAAATACGTCTTCAAAGGCAAGACGAGTTGTTGCATTATTTTTCATATATTATTTATAAAAATCAACGCAACCGATTAATCGATTAAATAATCGATTAAAGGGTGGCGATTAATCGGGTTAAAATTTTTAATCGACGCCCAGCCCTACTTTTTCTCTTTCATCGATCACGGCAATCATGAGCGCTCGACCGAAAAAGCCTGCCTGGTCTCGGTATCGCGCACCTGTTGCCTAGCTGTGTTTGGAGATTTGTGTTTGTCCTTTGTTCCCCTTGCTCCCCTTATCCAGGTGTTATTTAATTTTCAATCTTAGAATCAGTTTCTTTTTTTTTTTGTTCTGCTCCATGTACTTTTAACCCACTATCTTCTGCGGTTCCCTCGTGACCTTGAGGGTATTTGAAATAAATAAATACAGAAGAACTGGAGTGCTGGAGAACAACAATCAACAGCGTGCAATGATGGTAGGGCACGAGTTCGAAGGGTGCCGACAAAGAAATCTTTGCCAAGTTTGACGCCTTGGGGCACTCCCGGGAGTCATTGCTTTGTAATGACGACGTCGCTCTTCAGAATTATATTGCCTGAGGTATTAAGGCGCCGTGGCACTCCTACGTCCAGCGTAGCAGACGCGGCACAGCGCAGCGGACAGCGATACTGATTGGTCGCAGATATTGAGTTCCTCCTCGCCGGCCAATAGGGAGTTTTCGAAGATCGCGTTTCACCCTCCGCTAAGCCCTCCGCAACGAAGAAGCCGCTACTGCGCCTGCGCGCAGTTGGCCTTGACTGTAGAGTTCCGGGTATCGGAGCGGGTTGCGGAGAGCGTTGCGGGACGGCGAAAACGATCTACGAAAACTCCTAATGAAAAACCCACGCATTGCGCTACGATGCATTCATTGCACTCAACGTCGGAGTACAACGGAGCCTTTACCATCGTTATTCTTGCCCATGTTTCGGGCAGAGCACAATGTCTATTGCTGCACCTGTGAGCGCATTACAACTGCTAAAATAATGACAAGATTTAAAACAAACACACCCGATGAACGCCTTTCATACCACAAAGACAAAAGTTTTGGGTTAGCCTATAATAATAATGGGATGAAGCACTGGATTAGGAGGGAGCATAAGTATTTAATCACACCAAAAGATTGCGTTTATATATTACTGAAACACCATGAAACATACTGAATTTCTCAGTCTGCAGCAGCATTTTGTAAAACAAAAATGTAAAACAAAATGGCACTTGACATGTTAAATTGGTCATCACTTCGCTTATTCGCTTACTTCGAACGGTTCTCAAAAACAGGACAAACACGGCACTTGTATCGACAAACCGAGCATACACATACTGTTTCATGCACTTAGAAACAGGTATGCTGTTAAGGTTGTGGCTCTGTCCCAATAACAGTAACTCCGCCGTGTACGAAACGGCGTAAAAGATATGGTGTGCACGGAAAGGTTTATTTAAACGCGCCATTACCAACAACCAAACAAGTGAGTAGCCTTGAAAAAAACAAAAACTGGGCGTCTAAACGTTGTGCCGTGGTTTGGGGAGTTGTTAACATTTCGTGAAAGCAAATGCTAAAATTATATGCTCTAGTCATATTTGATTGTGTAAAAACGAAACAAAAAACAACAACATAGGTCTCGTCTACTGGCTAGTATAGCCGGTTCTCACCGAGGAGGCCCGTGTTCAATTCCCGGCGTCGAAAGGTATAAGCTCTCAAGTTGCAAGGGTTAGGACTCTGGACGCTGAATCTAGCTATCTTAGTTCAAATCCTTGCAAGACCTAATTTATTATGGTCCTCTCCGGGGCCCCAGCGTTCTTCACATCTTTGGTGAGACGCAAATGTTTACCATCTGCAATAAGATCATCTGGCGGGCTAGTTGGTTGTACTTAAGCGCAAAACAACGAGACAGGAAAAGCGAGGAAGACAGGAAGGAGCGCTAACTGACAACTGACGTTTAATACTCCCGAAAGAGACGGAGAATAAAAACGTTCAAAAGGCTATAAAAATTATTAAAAAACATAGGATATATTTAAACTAAATCCTATTTATATCATTAAAGGGGAAATTATTGAGGGTACTTAGTTTTTGGTAACCATAGGTGGCTTGAACCATTCGGAGGCTTTCACTTAGCGGTTTCTTGAGGCCGTCTAAACACTACTTTACTGAGACACGCCGAGGTCAGTACACTGCTTCATTACAGCCAGCCACTTTTTCGCCACGATGCGCAAATAGGACGCTGAAGAGTTACACTTTACGCTGACGTTACCTAACTTGTCACGACTACTGCATTTTCTGGTCGATATGCGAAGGGTCGGTTCAGTGGCTGGTGCGTACTGGTGCTTATTTGGCGCATTTGTAAATTGTGTGCGTCGTGATACTTTTTTCATCTTATTTGCGCATACAATTTGTAGAATTTCCTAAATCAGTTTAGTTTATAACTGCGTTTAAATTTTTCACAAAGCTGCCAATCTTCGTGGTTGCGTTCATTTTTAATATTACCAAGAGGTATTACGTAAGCCCTATTAATAAACAATATGAATCATCATTTGTTTTACTATTTCTGCCTTTTTTAAATTATAAATGAAATGTCAATAAAAGCATCCCAGTTATTCCTCTCACAAAAGAAAAATAAAATAAAAATGATAGGAACATTATATTATGTCCCAAAATAAACATTTTGCTTAGGTTTCCGAGGAAAGAGGACCATGGGGCAACAGGTCCCGGATATAAAACTTTATTTTATACATTCTTTCTTAACCCCAAGAATTCAGACATACTGTACCTATAAACGTATAACCCCCCCCCTTCCCCCCCCACCCCGGCCCGCTTTTATGCTGATTTGCGTACATCTTCGTGAAAATTTACAGCTCGAAGTATCCATCAACTATAGTCACTATACTTTGCTTTCAGAGTTAACTAAATCCAGACACAGCCTACGCTACGAGATAATGGTACGAATCAAGCAGCGTCAAAGGCGCAAGTCCTCTTTATGACTGGTTCAGCGATGATAGAACATGCACAGGAACATGGCGGACACCACAATGGTAGGCTTTTCACGCTGCCTGACTGATCATATCAGCTCGTAGCGTCGGTTTCGTCTGTACCTAAGGTGAAACTAAGTAAGGTGAAACGAAAGCGAAGCCTTAGAAACGCAGGATGTGGCGGGCATCTCATTAACGTCCCGCAGTCAATATATTGTGTTTCCCTATCCGACAGGAACTCCGGACCACCAATCAGGATGCAAGAAGAGCGAACATAATAAGCCGAACCCTGCTTCGCAATATCTTGTCAGCAA
>JAZHYW010030465.1:0-36661 GCA_037355805.1 Ixodes ricinus | reverse complement strand
GCATTGCTGTTGGGACAACACAGACGAAACCGGACATATTCTGGCGTTATATTATATAATATATTATCTGTTATATGATGCATGAAAATCTTAACAGAATCAGGATCAGAATGCCTGCTCTCGTAACTAGCGCCAGCTCATATGTTAACGCATTCCTTATGATCTACGATCATATGCTCATATTTACAGGGTCATATGCTGGTAACGCATTCCCAAGGATCCACAATCGACCACCCTTTGCGAAGACTCCAGTGAAGATGCGTGTGGCACGTCGAGAAGCTTAGAGAGTACTGATCTCAAATGTCTGCCAATTGGTTCTCGTAGGCCGTTATTGAAACAACATTGCCCAGTACATTCGTGTCACTTTACGCACCGAGCAGAAACGCATCGTCGAAAAATGCTTTGGCTTCGCTATGATGCTGAACGTACAACGACATCTATCACCACAATCGATGGCGCGTGACGCCGTCTGGATCAATAGTTCTGGATCCCCGCAGCGGCCGGAGAGCGTCGTGACGGACCGATCCACGAAGACCTCTACAACACTGCGCAGTTTGATGCAAATTGCAAACAGAATATCGTGAGCCCAGATACGAAGACAATCACAGGGAGTTTCGCGGCATCACTTCCGCTTTCACCTGCCAGAGTGTGTCTGCGCGTCGATTTCGCCCTACTGTGTGACGGTATCGCAGCGAGCCATCTAGAGAGTGCCGTGAATGTTTAAACGATCTACGAAAACCCTGCGTAAACGCTGTCTGGAACTCGGATCACCGCGCACGGGCTTACTTATTCTGCGAGTACATTCTTACACCCCAGCATAGACTCAGACTACGATCGTGGCGCGCATCTGGCGTCAGACGGCCCGTCTCTTTACGAGGTACTTTGGAGAACGGTGATATATTCAGCTAAACAGTTACATACTGAATAAAGGCCATCGAGAGCCGAGGTTTCGCAGTAATGTAATAAGATTACACGACATTAGCTATTCCAATAAGTTGTACCACCAAGAAGTCAGGCCACCTGCGAGTTGCAGTAACGACGGCCTGACGTCGCGTCTGTATGCGTCGAACTGAAGCTCGGGGTGTCGTATATGGAATAACAAGTAAGAACATACCTTTCAGAGAGTGTAGTATTAATGGCCTACAGAAATCATGACCTCCACGTCTTAAAAAATATCTTGCCGCGCGTTGACGGCTGGTAACGCCGTTCTCCATGCTTCGCAGTTTCATTGTCTCGTTAACAGGCTCGTTTTTCAACATCTCTCCGTCACCTGCGGGCTGAAACATGCTCTCGTACCGGTGCGCATCGGTGGCGTGCTCGCAAAAACCGATAAATACGACGTCGTCTTCCCGCGGGATTCAGCACCTAATACTCACGCGAAACGTGAGTTGTGAGAAGATCCCGATCTTCATCGCACTGACTCATTCACGCAAGGCACTCTTTTCAGACAAAACAGTTAATCTGGTTCATTCATCTCATCATCATACTAATATGTTCAAGAAGTCTATATAGATAGAACATTCACCTGCACTGGAAGCGCTGGCATCATCACATCTGTCATTAGGCCTCAGCAAGTATCGACACACAGAAACAAGAAAATCAACAGTTAACTCAATACTGTTCTGAAAATAATCATGTTGATTTCAACTGATTAGAATAACTTAATTAGTCCATTATAGAGTTGGTAATAAGTTATTGAAAACACTGAAGACAAGAGTTTTATATATGTCAACAACCAGTCAGGTTAGCAAGAGCTGCGTACATGCTGCGAATACATTTCTCTTATTAAAAATGGATTTGATGTATTTGGGCGGTTCAGTAAAATTATCGATTATCTGCATTTTCACAACCAGGAGTCCAAATAGCACGAACAAATCACATGGAAGAGTCTGCTGTGCGGAAAAGAATAGTTTTGTCAATATTACCGTCTTTTTCTCTTTTTAGTATGTTGTACTAGTAAAGAAGAAGGGGCTTCATTACAGTAAATGTGCATTCATGGTTTCCTGGTTTATTATGTTAAATTCGCAGTTATGTTCATGACAAATCTTCACTTGAAGGACTTCATGGAAATTTCATCATTTTGGCGTCACGTAGCCGAACTACTTTCTCTGAGTAGTTTGGTAACTCGCTAAATTTTGTTCGGCAATTGCATTTCAATAATTTTTCGAGTAACTTCTCCTCAAATTACAAATCACTTTCGAATTTGTAGGCGGCGTTTCGGAGTTTGACAACATTGGCATTCCTGCCAGCATACGATGTTGAAAGACAGCTGAGATGGAAAATACACAGTGTGCAGCGGGGAGAAAGCATGTTCAGTGTGTTTGCTGTTTATAATCTGGTTTGTAACAGCGCTGACAGCGTGTAAGGCTGCGCTGGTCAATGAAAGCCTCATCAAACTTGCTGACATGTGTACGTGTAAAGGAGTACTGTGGCATTATGTCGACGACTTGATCTTTGACTGGCATTTGAAAGGGCTTGTCCTCGCTCGACGTAGAAGCCCACTACAGAAAAGTGCAATACTGCATCTTCACTCGTCGTAATACTGCCTGAAAGGTGGTTTCACGTTGGCCGCAGGGGCCGAATTTCAGCGTTTTCAAGAGACAGATTCAATTCGGTTTGAGAAACATATTTCGAACGCCTACATAAACATAATAAAATAAGTACAGCACTTTTGAAGTACATTGTTATCAAGGAGAATGAATTATAAACAGGCAGAACACGCGCATGCCTTCCCGTATAAAGACTCGAAGTAAATAACCAAAATAAAAGGCTCACGAACGCGCAGCCCAAGATGCCATTTGTTTTAGGCATTTGTTTAAGAAAGACAGCTAAAAAAAGGATATTAGCATGCGGCGCAGGGAACACTACCCTGCATTCTCCTTGATGCTTGGGTAATTTAGAAATAGGTTTGCTGTTCTGGCAGGCTGTTTTCTTCTTTAGAGCTTTCAGAGTTGTAGTTGTGTTATGCACACATAACAAGAATTAAATTTTTAGTGCCTCAGCTGAAATCATTAGCAATGACGAGGGACAAGAACATCAAAACGGCGGGTTGTTGCGGGTCTGTTCATTTCATAGCGTCAGCGAAAGCCGCGTCAGAAGTAGACAAATTCTCCACCAGACAATAGAGAAAGGCGCATACCAGATCCATTGGCGGGATTCAGAAATACTCCAGCTACGACCTCTGAATGCACACAAACTGTCTGCCAATCGTCTCCTCAATTTCTCTGTCTTCACTTGCCGCTTGGCTTCGACAGGATCGGCGTTAGTGTCAGCGTGTGCGGGCGGCTTCCGAACGGTCATACACCCATTCTGGCGATCCATCATTCTTCCTCTGTTCGTCTTGCACGCGCAGCCGCTGCTCATACTATCAGCATATCGCTGTTCATTTCATCTGTCGCTACGCCCACGGAACCAAGTACTAGCGCTGGTCCAAGTAGGCGGCAAAAGAAGACGGATTGTGAACGAAGGAGACGGGCGGCCGAGACCGGTGAACAGCGTGAGGCAGCGGATGCTGCTGCTAAGCGTGCAAAACGGGCGAACGAGACAGAGGGAGGAAGCAGCGCCTACCAAAGGAAACCCACAAAGCCGGAAGAAATTAAAGGAATTGGTTCATTGGTGGATCCTTAGGGAATGCGTTAGCATATGACCATTCGGAAACGCCACACACGTGCCCCTTTGGGAAACACTAACACCGATCCCGTAATGAAGCCAAAAAAGAGGCAGCAAAAGAGAAAGTCAAAACAGAAAAGTGAAGGGGTCAGCGTTGGCGTTTCCCAAACGGGGACGTGTGTGCGTTTCCTATAGAGGTCATGCTAAGGTATCCCCTACGAATCCACCAATGGATCTTCAATTAATTTTTTCCTCTCTAATTGTCTGGTGGAGAGTTTGTCTACTTCTGACGCCAGCTTTCGCTGACGCTATAGAAGTAGACAAACCCTGTACTTAGATTTCGTTTTGATGTTCATATGATAAACATACCTTAATCCTCGTCGTATAGTTCGTTTCAGCTTAAAGGGCACTAAAGTACGTTTTGAGATTCTTGTTGTGTGGTCATAACACAACCTACAAACTCTAAGCTTCCTAAAAGAAGAAAAAAAAACGAAGTAACATTTATGCCCGGGCAATAGACCTATTTCTAAATTACCCAAGCATCAAGGAGAATGCAGGGAATGGTGTTCCACGCGCCGCACGTGCTGGCCTCAGCAGCAGTAACTTTTCTAAAGCAAATGCCTAAAACAAATGGCATCTTGAACGCGCGTTCGTGAACGCTTTATTTTGGTTATTTACTTCGAATCTTTTATACGGGGAAGGCGTGCGCGTGTTCTGCCTGGAACACCAATTCCTGCATTCTCCTTGATGCTTGGGTAATAAAGCAAATGGTACTTCAAAAGTACTTCCCAACACTGCTTGTTTATTATGTTTATGTAAACACGTTCGGGGAATTACTAAGGTTTCTCAAACGATCTTTGAATCTGGGAAGACCTGCATATTCTGAGTCTCTTGGAGAAAAGGCAACGCAAAAAGGTCACATTTGCATTGCCCTCTTAGCACGCGATGAAGTACAACATAAACCACGGGAGCACCACATGAGCTTCAGAGCGGGTGCTGCATTTTGTCGCCTCCTTTGAGTGAGAATGCAGTGTGTACACTTTCTGTAGTGGGCGAGAATTCCTACGTCGGGGAGAAGCGGGGACAAGCCCTTTCTTCAAATGCCAGTCAAAAGGTCAGTCGTCGGCGCTAATCCCACAGTTACTCGGCCCCACATGCGACATGTCCGCTCCCCACGCCTCGTAGCAGGATTGTTGCAGTGGGGGGCTCGTGAAAATTTTAGGGGGTGTCGGACACTCCGAACCACTACCCCCCCCCCCCCCCCCTTGCCTATGCCACACGCTTTGTCCTTGTCTTGTCGCGCTGTTTTAAACCAAGGTGCTCATTAACCAACTAGCCCAAACATACCTTTGAACATGCTTTCTCCCCCACCCCCTTTTTTTTGTGTGTGCAAATATCAGCTGATCTTTCAACATCGTATCTCTTTTTGAGCAGGAATGTATGTTGATAAGCAAACATACTTCTAAATTCGAAAGTGATTTGTAATTTGAGGAGAAGTTACTCGAAAAAAATTATTAAAGTAAACTACTAATTACCGAAACAAAAATTTAACTGAAAGTTACTAAACTACTCAGAAAAGTAGTTCAACTACAGTGACTTGTGTAGAGTAATTGAACTACGTACAAGTCTGCTTCAAAGTAGAAAGATATTTGTGTCATGGTCCGTAAACTGCGGGTTGTGTAATAAACCAGAAACCATAGAATACTGTTTTATTTACTGTAATGAAGCCTTCTTCTTCTTGAACGTGCTGCAACGCACGCTAAAAAAAAAAAAAGAAAAAGACCGACAATATTGACCAAAATATTCCTTTTCTTCCCTTTTCAACAGATGGAACTCTTCCATATATGATTTGTTCGTGCTATTTGGACTCCACAGTTTGTGAAAATGCAGAATGATCGATAGGAACGCTGAACCGCCCCGTACATCAAAATCCATTTTTTGTAGAGAAAATGGCTTAACTTCGCAGCATGTACGCAGCACATCTTGTACAACCTGACTGGTTGGAAATGTTTGACGCATGTGTAAAGCCTGCCTGATATTTCAGTGTTTTCGTGTGCTTATTACCAACTCCTATATTAGTTTGGTAAATTGTTCTGTCAGTTGAAATCAGCATGATTATTTTCAGAACTGTGTGAAGTTAACGTATTGATTTTCTTTGTTTCTGTGTGTCGATACTTGCTGAGCCTAATGGCCAAATGTGAATGATGCCAACACTCAAGTGCAGAATGAATGTTCTATCTATATAAACTTCTTTTGGTTTTATATTAGTATGATAGTGGGAATGAATGGTTAACACCTAGAGGAATTAATGCATAGATTGATGCGCTGTTTTGTCTAAAAAAAGTGCCTTGCGTGGCCAAGTCAGTGCGTGTCTGACTCGCAACCGAAGGGTCGTGGGTTCGAATCCTGCCTAAAATTCTTCTCACAATGCTCACGTTTCACGTGAACATTGTGGGTTGTTTGAAATTCCCGCGGGAGGTCATGTGGCTCTGACGTCATGACCCTATCGACCAATGAGGGGTTTTGCGGCACGCCACCGATGCCGGCTTTTCTGCCAGCCACGCCACCGATTTTCTGCGAAAGGCATGGAGCATATTACAGGTAACGGAGATGTTGATGTGCGTCAAAAAAACGAGCATGTTGACATTGAAAAGTTTCGTAAACTTGCGAAGCTTTATGGAGGGCGAGCGCGTTTTGGGCACCGGCCAGGTCACTGTTTGCGGCAAAATATTCTTTTTTAAGACATTGGAGGGTCGCGGTTTGCGTGACCATTAATGCCCTACACTCTCACAAAAAAAAGAAAAGGTATATTCTTACAGCCCTTGTCCCATATATACGACACCCCGAAACTTCAGTTCGACACACAGAGCACTGACGTCGAACCGTCGTTCCCAACTTTCACAGGCGGCTTGATAGCCCAGTGGTACAACTTATTGGAATAGCTAATGTCCGTGTAATCTTGGTATTACTGCGAAACCTCAGTATTTCTTCTCGATAGCCTTTCATACGTATACTTTAGCTGTTTAGCGAGGTATATATCACCGTTCTCAAGTACCTCGTAAAAGTTGAGGCCGTCTGTTTGACGCCAGTGCGCTGTACGTCGTAATTAAGTTTTGGGGTGTCGTATATATGACAAGGGGTGTAAGAATGTACTTTTTTTTTCTTTCTGAGAGTGTAAAAAGTAAGCCGCGTGCACGGTGACCGTCAAGTTCCGGAAGAGCAGCGTTTACACTATTAGGGAGTTTTCGTAGATCGTTCACGCTGTCCCGCAACACTCTCCACAAACAACCCGCTGCGATACCCGGAATTCTACAGCCAAGGCCATCGGCGCGCAGGCGCACTAGCAGCCTCTTCGTTGCGGAGTGCTTAGCGGAGGGGGAAACCCGGTCTACGAAAACTCCCTATTGATGTCTTCGTGTCACAGGCTCACGACTCTTCGCTGACCGTCGCGGTTTTTGTTGTTTTGCAACACGTGATCAAACTGCGCAGTGGTTATTAGGGAGTCTTCGTAGATCGTTTCTTCCGTCCCGCAACGCTCTCCACAACCCGCTACGAGATCCGGAACTATGCAGTCAAGGCCAGCGGCGTGCACGCGCACTAGCGGCAACCTCGTTGTGGAGAGCGCAACGGAGCAGGGAACTATAGGGGGCGCGCTGGTCAGGCAAAATGGCGGACGTAAGGTGGTCGTTTTCGTCGTTCAGCACGTTCAGCGTAAAATCGGTGTTAGATATGAAAGCAAAACGTTTTTTCGACGGTAAAACTTTTTTCTACTCAGTGCGTAGGAATGACACGGCGGAAGCACGAAAATAATTACTGGGAACGATGTTTGTTTCTATGCTGCCTACGAGAACCAAGTAGCGATAGCAGACGACAGGGTCGAAACGACCTCCTCTCTAGAGCTCTCGGCGGTGCCGCTACGCGGCGTCGATTTCACTGGAGTCTTCATTACATGGAGCCGGAAGAAATTAAAGGAATTGGTCCATTGGTGGATCCTTAGGGAATGCGTTAGCATATGACCTATGCATATGAGCATATGATCTCGTGGTGGATCCTTAGGGAATGCGTGTAGCATATGAGCATATGGTCTCAACGCTAGTTACCGAAAACGGGCGGTAAAATCGGTCCCCTGTTCTCAATTAAATTTTCATAAAATCACCTATAACTTTCAAATAATATAATATATAATATAACGCCAGAAACATGTCGTCCGGTTTTCGTCCTCTATGTTATTCTCCTCTAACCCCGTAACTTAACCAGCACGCTCCATTTCCACTAGTGCTGAAACTTTGGCATCTGTTTCGGACCGCGCTAGCGTTGCATTTCGGTGGATAATGAGAGTTCGTTCAGCAATGCATAGTTTATTTTTGCAGCAAAAAGAAAAAAAAATTTTTTTAGGGGACACGCTGTACAAGGCTACCGACGCCATGAGCAGAGGCGAACGTTCTATGTGTACATTTGTGAATAACACATGTTTACTGGGGAAAGAATGCATTACTGAGGCAGGCTCTGAGAAGAAGAGCAGTGACGTGCTGGATACTGTAACTACTAGCGCAAGTCAAATAGAATTTTCAATTCAATCATTTCGATAACAGCAGCTTAGAGACAAGAATATCACTACGCGCGTGCATGGAATGTGACACAAAACTATCCCTCGTCAGAAGTCGCAGCATCTAAAGTGCATCGTTGCCTACTCTAGTCACACAGCAAATGCTTTGCATAAGAGTTCTTCTTCTATGTAAAATGTGCAACCAAAAACTTGTTCCCTTTCCCGTCTTTTTCACTGAGAGAAGGGATGACAACAAATCGTTCGCTTGAACTTCTGGTGCGGAGAGATACGACTTAAAAAGGGGGCACTCAAGTACTTTTTGTAGAAGCTTGTTTTTTAAGTAAAAATGACCATCATTTTTAGGTGGCAAGTAGTAAACTAGTAACCTCACAGCAACAAATACACTGGCACTCTTTCGAAAGGGGGAATCTTCGGGTCCCCACCACCCCACTAAAAATTGACCCCTAAAAATTATGAACGTTACTATTATTGCACTTTTTAGGCTCGTTGTGCATTATATTTTGACGAATACGTCAAATATTTGGTTGACGTAATACAGCAGTGGACCATTTTTTACATAAAGGCGACACCAAGTGGCTAAAACTTTATACTACAGTTGATGGATGGAATGGGAGCTGCGATACCTTTTCTGCCTTCTGCTGCGGCTGACCCGAGCCGCGGAAGAGACAGGAGAGGTAGTGCAACCGTTCTTTTCCGGACGCCAACCGAAGTTCGAGCTTTCGCCGCTGCGAGAGGAAGGCTTGCGCATGTGCAGAACCTAAGACAGAGCCCATCTCGAAAAAGGTACAGTGACCTCGTAAGTGATGACGTCATAAGATGGCGCTGTAGCTTCGAACAAACCGTTGCCAGTGCCGACAAATGCATGGAGGCCTGACGTAAAATTAAAATTTGTCTTATAAAAAAAAAAAGTGAAGAACTTTCTGTAAGCATCCCGCCGTGTCTTATCACAAAGACTTTTTCTCCCAGTGCGATAAAGCGATGAGAAACGCCCGTAAGACTTCACAACTGGTTTTGCCTTCTTACTAGCAGACGACACGATGGGTTCGCGGGCTCGGTGGCTCTTTTTGATTGGGTACGCGGCTACGTTAAATTACGTAAGTGACGAGTGACGAAACCTTTACTGTCGGGGTCAACTTTCTGCGGGATTTTGGAAGCGAAGGGTGCCCGTGAATAGTTTCGATCGACGCTCAAGGAAGCCTCAACGCCTGCCCGTTGAGGCTTCCGCAATGTTTGGGAAGGGTGAAAAGGCTGCGAAGCCGAGTCCCGCACGGCGACGACGTGAAGTGTCTCAACGCCGAGGTGTAGGCCAGCACACGTTTCAAGGAGTTCTGACGGCACAGAAGTTGCTTTAGTCCACATTTGTGTGATAAAACGAACTGTCCGTAACAGATATATAACTTACTTGGCGTTTTTATCCAGCTCTTTCGCTATTATGGGTCCTACTGAAAACGGAAGAATCAGTAGGATTTTTCTCAGTGGGATGTTTACAACTACAAGCAGGTCAGCAGCGGTGGAATCGCTGCGCCATTTGCGGCAAACTGCGCCGGAACGAATAATCTGCTACATGCTGCCCCAAAGGCTGTATTTTTACACGATTTGCGCCATGTCTGCGCAAAAAGGGAGCTGTTCTTGAAAAGGAAACTGAAAAGTGTCTGGCTCGTGGCATTGTTGGCGATGCCACTGAAAATGAAGAAAGTAGAGTTGTTGTTGTTGTTGATGTTGTTTTTTGGATGAATAAGTACCATGTGCGACGAGTAGGGCTGCGCGAATATTCGAATTAGCGAATTTTAGTTTCAAATAATAATACGCTATTTGATATTCGCTTCAAAATGAACTACGATATTCGTACTTTTCGAAGTGTTGATCGCGGCGTGTTAGCCCCATTGAGTGCGCTTCTCCTCTAAATAGGGTGCGCTGGGGAGAAGCGATACCCGCGGAGCTGACACCACGATCTCGCGACTCGCTTCGCCGCAGCACAGCTGCGCACATGGGCAAAACATACCTTCAAAGTGGTACGGCGCACGCGCGTGCATAATATAATAAGAAAAAAAGAAAAAAAAGGAAATGTTGCGATTGTAGATATTTAAATTGCAGTAAATATTTTAAAAATTTATCTGTGGCTATTATGCGAGGGTATATGTTAGGCAGCGATGTTCTCACAACCTGTATTCATTACTTGTGCCTTTTTATTTAATTCAGGATTGAAGAAAATATCTTTATATAGCAGAAATATTTATTTCTGCTATTGGGAGGATTTTTTTTTATAAATCCCCTCAATTAGGCATGGCTGGGCTCCTTTATAGGTTTAATTTTAGGTCAAATCTGCCGTTTACTTGTTATCCCGATGTAGGTATTGGACTTTCTGAGGCCACAGTCCATAAATATAGCTAGATTAAATTCAACAGAGCTGATAAGTGGGCAATTAGAAGCTTGCGAACAACCTTCGCCAGTTCAGCTCAAGCTTTATTTAAGCATGGTGTAACTGCAGTGATAGGCATGGAAAAAGGCGCAGAAACTATTCAATATTCTTTTAGAAAATATTCGGCCAAAACCACTATTCACTTTGAATTTGCTTCGAATCCAACTCCATTATTTCCACGTGCGTAACGAAAAGTCACCGGTTTATGTGTGAAGGGTAACACTTTAGTCTCCAAATGCTCCAACAACTACTCTTTTTTTTCTACGGGCTAACTTTAAAAGATATCGTATAAAATGTTCTGACATCAAAGCTTAAAATTGTCTGCTCCAAAAGTGGGAATCTTTTCTCCAAAACCCGTTGTTTCCTGCTACAAGAGCTGCTCCAAATCTTCACTTGCCAGCTCTACCACTGCAGGTGCGAAACACACCCATATTGCGAGCCTGGAAAACGAAGTTTGGGGTTTCGAGCCGATTAGTGGAGCGGTGCAACGGTATTCAATTGAAATGTTGTTCGCTGTACACGAGCTTACTGGCACACCTGGGACTCAAGGATACTCACACGCAACGCCACTGGCCAAGAAACTCCTTTGTTGCGGTGTAATTTCAAGCGACAAAATCGATCATTTTCATTCAATCTCTCCTTTGCAGAATTTGATGACGTAACGTGGGGATCGCAGCATACCCATATGACGATATTTGGAATGCGGTTTATAGATTGGACCCGACCATTGCGTAGGCACTTGATTTGGGCTCGTGATAATTACTAGCTCGAGAAGCATCTCGGATAGTGGCCCGCGTCCAATCGCTGCAATGACGACAATAGCCGAGCCATAACAATGTCTGGAACTCAGCGCGTGTCCTGTGCTTTGCCAGCCACAGCGCGTGGCTATGATCAACATTGGCGGCATATAATCTCAGGCTCTCCAGATCACGTGGCCGCTTGTTCTGGCTGCGAGTTGAGGGGGTGAACGCTGCTCGCTTTTCTTTATTTTTTTCTGGGACTCTATTGCGTGGGGTGAAAAACGAACGCGTGTTTCATAGGTCATTAACGTCAGGGACCCGTTTTAAGCGGTATTTGCGCAAAAGTACAAAAATTGTTGCATCGCCCCTTTAAGGTCAATCTAATTGTTCGTTCCTTTCAATGCACCTCAAGTGCAAGATTAAAAAAGGGGCCTGGCGCTGCTTTGATAACATGCTCTAAACAGATGCTTCTCTGGCTGTATTTTTAGCAGATCTCCACGTGTGATGATTTCCGTCAGACAGTATCCCGTATCACACAAAAATACAATTCGTTTTTTTAATAATTTTGATGAGTTTTTTTTTACTAGATTACCTCAGTTGTGTAACTCCGCGGAAGGGGTTACCCCCCCCCCCCCCTCCTCCTCCTCAGTCTCTTCAGTCCTTGCCTCCCGTCGTGTGAAGCGCCATCTAGATTTTCGTTCCGTAACTGTGTGTTCCATAGGGCCAGAGCCGTATATTATACTTCGTTTCAGCTTGGGTCCAGACGCAGCCGACGCTACAAGCGCGAGCTCCGGGCTTTCACTGTCTCTGCCAAGCACGCGCGCTCGTGCAGTGCAAGCACTGTTCAGGGCCACATGCTCGCGCTCGTAGCATCGGCTGCGTCTGGACCCAAGCTGAAACCAATAGGCGGAGCAAAAGCCGCCGCCAGCGCCGAAGATTCCCCCCACGCTTAGAGCGTAAACTAAATTTGTGACACAGCGTCGACCAATCAGGAGACCTCTACTCCATCTCACAAATGTCTGCAGTGAAGACAAAGGCACAGGCGCGTGAGCCTAGCTCAGCGAAACGCTTTTGTTTGTACGAGACCTCGTGCATAGGAGGCACTTTCCAAAGCCACGCGCTCGTGCCCACGCCTTTGTCTGCACTGCTAGAACAGCGTCCTGAGACTGGCTGAAAGAAAGCAGTGCAAAGGGTGGGGTGCGCGAGCGTCTTGAGACGCGGAGTCCCGCTCGGCACGGCTCAAATTATACTTCGTTTCACTTTATCTTCGAGCGAAGCCAAAGCTAGAAGCGCGAGACCAGCGCTTTTTGCATTTCTCCCCAGCTCGCGCGCTCGAGCAAAGCCTGAACGCACGGAGCTTCCGTGCTCGCGCTTCCAGTTTTGCCTTCGCTCGCACATAAGGTGAAACGAAGTATAGTCGTGTCACAAATTTAGAGCACACGACCACCGCTAGGGGCAGTTTCGCGGCCTGTGGTTGGCCCCGAGATGCTCGCCTATTCAAACCAATGTATGGCCAAACTCCAAGGACGTTTAAATAGGGCAGGACCCGGCATGACGTCATACCCAGCGACGCCGGAAGAACAACCCAATCCCAGACTGCCCCGCGCACCGACGCTCTCATCAAACTAAATTCAACCATGCTCCCATCGTCTGCTCTCCGCTCGGTCGTTAGGCTTAGGCTACGTCTGCTCCGTGCCTGCGGTCTGCTTCGTCTGCTCGCTGTCGCGGCTGGCTTTCGATTCGATCGGCGCACCAAAAGATGTTTCGATGCGAACCCGAATACTCATCACGGCGGAGTGAAACCAACATCTTCTCGAAGCAGAATTTGTACGGCTTTCTCAACCCGCGATGCCCTTCTCAGCACGACACACCACAGCGCCTTCTCAGCGTTCGTGCCTACGATGACTGACTCGCGATCGCTTTCCAAAGCCGCGCTACGATGACTCGTTCGAGACGACGCTCCAGGCGCGGTCGCGCGGTGTCGAGAGCGTCCGCTACACGCCGACTTCCTAGTCCTACTGGTCAGGCAAGTGTTGGGCTCGAAATCTCGCCTGTTCGACACCGATTCAGTCGGTGCGTCGTCTAGAGCGTCTCAACTCTAGTCACTTACTTTCTGCTGGGCAACCAGGCGTTCGTTTATAATAATCTCATCCAATTCCGACCATACCGGTTTAAAAGTCTCCCGTTAAGCGCTGTTTCAAATAACAGTGGGTGCCGCCATTACTTTCGGTGCACACAATCGCGTTGCCACGGAAATGCCATGGCAACGAGGGTTGTTTGCACCGAAATTAATGGCAGCGCCCACTCACTAGGCTTCCCATTGGTCAAGAAATGTCCGTCGCGGCTCGTAGCCACGCCTACTTCCGTTACACTTCGCTCCATGCATTGGGGATAGGGACGCCACCTCCTGCCCATTATGAACTCCTGCCAACCTCTCAATAAACGGCTCTGCATAGAGGCAGAGCTGAGCGCCATCTAGACGCTGTGCTTCGAAACGTAGGTATTCCATAGAATACACTAGGAGTTACCATAGCGGCCGTCCGGCTGCCGAACGACGGGAGGCGAGTCGTGGTGGGTAAGGGGGTACTGCCCGTTGTTGTTGTTGTTGTTGTAATGACAAATCGTGAAAATGGGAAAAGCCCGTGCGTAAATATTATCCACCCATAACGGGGGAAAGACTCGCACGGGCTGGGGAGAGAGGAGTGAAAGAAGAGGGAGGAGAAGGGGAAGGTTGATTTTGATAGTGGCGGCATATTAAGATATTCAAATAGTTAGTTGCAGAATTGGAGGGAGGGGAGATGCCTAAAACCACGTTAAAAGAAAAAAAACGAAAAAACTTAGAATGTGCGGTGTGAGTTAGGATACACCGGATAAAAGGTTTTGAGACACGAAGTGTCACACCAAGCGGCATAAAAGTCGGGTGGCGTATAGTTTCATCCGCGTTGTAAACTACACATGCTCACACTGGAAGAGGAATTCAGGTACTCTTACAAGTATCTGCAGCAAAAAGTACTAAACTGTGGCGGAAAGCAATGGCGTCACAGCTCTGTGGCGGAAAGCAATGGCGTCACAGCTGAGTTGCGAGGCCACTTGCTTCCAGGAACTCTAGAAGTGCTCGAAAGGTGTGTTCTGCGAGGCGCTTGCCCCCGTTCGGGAACATCAGTTGGCGGGGCGTTGTCACCGACGTGCGGGATGTTTGCAGGGCAGTGTGAAGCACAGTTCGAGCGCTGCCGTATTTTGGACACGACCATAGCACGTGTTCGGTGTCCTCCAGGGTCCCGCAGCTGTCGCAGTTCGGACTATTTTTGCGTGAAATCTTGTGCAACGTTTTTGCCGTAAACGGGCAGCCCGCTCTCAGGCGATGCAGAAGGCTAGACTCCTTTCGGCTGAGTTTCGACTCCGGTAGGGGAGGAGGAGCATTGCCAGAGGCGACACCGTCATGAGGATGTCCCATTCTTGTGATCAGATGGACAAGACGCTTGGCCTCACTGAATCGGGGGATGAAGTATTCTGGGGTCTCCTGGCCATGAGCCTTAGCCGCCAGAGAGTCCACCTGCTCGTTGCCTTTGATGCCACAGTGAGATGGAATCCATTGAAATGCCAGCCTCCATCCCTTGGCTTCAACTTTGCGGGCTACATGAGCGGCTTCCTTTGCGAGTGGTGGAGCATCTTCCAGGTTTTCAAGATGACAAAGGGCACTTCTGGAATCTGTTAGTATAACTGCCGCTTGAGGCTCAAGTACAAGCAGCGCCTCCAGAGCCTTGCAGATAGCTACTAGTTCCGCAGTTGTTGACGTTGTATGAAAATTAAGCCTACCAGCTTGCTGCACCGCCATGGACGGGATCAGAAATGCCGCTGTAGATGTTGCTGTTTCTGGGCTTAGTCGACCCATCAGTGAAGACATGTAGCCAGCCATTACACCATCTCTCTAGGTGATCCATAGCAAGGGAACGAGCTACGATGGGAGCGACAGATGACTTTCCTTGGAAGAACGGTAGAGTACCGGTCACATTCAACGGTGGTAAGGTTGTGTGGGGTGGTGTCGGTGCACAAAGATGATTTTAGAGTCCGGTTGAGTGCCCATTTAATGGCGGTCCAATCCAGTTCGGAATCCGGTCAGGCGGGAGCTCCGGGACCCGGAGTTAAGTGACGTCGCCGGTGATGTCAACGGTCACATATTTCGTGTTCCGGGAGACTAATCGAAAGTGAAAAATGTTCAACTTTTCGGGACCTGGACGCGGCCGAACTCAGCAGTAGCCAATCGGGGAGGGCGCTCCGCACTCCTCGTCAATCGTGCGCGGGAGCGGGGGAGGAGTATTGTTTTTTGTTTTTTTTTAGGGATTTGTCCCTAGAAAAAGGACAAAGGGAAAAGCTAGCTTATGTTGTATTCAGATTCGTACGGTACTCATCAGAAGTAACCAAGTCGCTGGCATTCAATTACCTCTTGAAGCAATTTCGTAATTATTTGATTACGTTCATTAGGAAGTAAACCTAAAGAGGAATCTGAATCATTCTGGAATTACTAAAATTACTTCTAACCGTTTCTACGTTTCTGTCCCCTTTGTGCGTCGCCCTTTGTTTCCTACAAAGAATTCTCGATTGGTGGATTAAGATAGGTGGTTTAAAGTCTGCTAATCCAATCATGGAAAGTAGCGTATGCTTGTTTTCAAACCGACAAAAAAAATCTGCCGTTTTAAAAATCTGAAGTAATCGGAAAAGTAACGCTTATTCTTTCAAGTAACGTCCAATTTCTTCTTCTCAAGCAATCGAGTTTTCTATTTGAATTCTTTTTCACAAAGAGTAAAAGTACTTGTAATGAATTCCTGTTTTCGAGTAACGTGTACAAGACTAAACTTGTGTTCCCTCCCTCGAAGTCACACAAAAATCCAACAACAGGCGCTATTTCTCCCTCTCCCGTCCCGTCCACTACACCGCGTTTTTCCCTTTCCCACTGCGGCCAGCCCAAACATAGCCTCCCCACTCACAAAGCATGGCAGTTCGACGACGGAGCCATAGAGTGCCCGGTCGCAGATTTCGAGCGAGAGGAACTGGTAGCACGGAGCACTTCTCGGGGAACCTGGACGTCAGCGCACAGCTTTTGCAGCGGCGAGAACCTGAAACATGGTTTTCAAACCCAACAAGAAAAGAAGCGGTAGCGCGAGGAACGCGAGGAGCACGAGCGGACATTCCGTCGCTCGGGAGTAGTGTGTTTCGGCGTCTCGCCGCAGCGGGGCGCCCGTCACCTGGCTCTCCTCTCATCCGTTGTCTGCCGCTCTAGCTTTTCAATTTCGGCGGCCGCTTCTCGTGACGATCTGCCAGGCGTCGTCAGTATAGAGGAGGCTATGGCACAACAAACAACCCCATCCATGGAGTTCCATGGAGCGAATTATGCGACGAATAACTGGCGAACTTGGCCCGCACACCTGCTGACGCCACGTGGCATCAGCCAGTCACTGTGTTGATGCCAAGCGCAAAGCAAAAGCCGTCGGGCGAAATTCGTCGATTTTTCGCAGCATATTCGCTGCATGGAGTCCGGCCTTTAAGATGCCTTTCCCCGTGGCAGAACATTTAAAGGGAAGCTACGGAGCTTCTTGAAAAAAATGAATTCGAAGTGAATTCTAGTGTGTTTTACCCGTGAACCCGAATACCCAAACCATTTCCCGCGAAAGACAGTCGCTGTACGTGACGTCATCGACAGATCTTTTGGCTGCCCATGGCTAGAGAGGCGGGGCTTCAGCCATATTTGGAAATTGCTTTTATGGCTCTCCGCCGCGTCGCATTGAAAGATAATTGTGATATTTGTTATTCTAAAGGCCAAACGAACACAATTCAAGTGTTTCTTCTCAAATGCAGAACTGGCCCAGTTACTGGGTTGTTATACATTGAATTAAATGCTACACGACAGCCAGCACTGCACGATATATGAGTGCAGCTTCATATTTCGTGATTAATCGTTGGAACGAACGAAATGATTTCTAGCGCGTTCCAAATTCGACGTTTTCCCGACGTTTGCCAGAATTAAACATTATAATGATGTTACACCTGCGCACACTGTAGGCTCCTGTAGCCTTACTTTCAATAAAGAACTAAACTGTTTAATACTGAAAAAAAGCTCATCGTCAAACCGACCCCCCCCCCCCTTCCCCCGGTATTGATATGTGATCTGAATATTTGTTTCTGGGGACAAAAGAAGCCTTGTTATGCTTCACACCTTTAGTACCTGTCTCTATTTCGGTTGATTCCGGAAATAAAATAAACATTCATTCATTCATTCATTCACAACCCGAACACAAAAAAGTTACCTTAAATGGCCTGACTGCAGACCGCTGCGTCCAACACGCTTGTGCCCCTTCGCCCAGCTTAATTTGTCGTACAAGGCTGCTTTCATCTCAATTCACTGCACCCTTATTTCGATCGAATGATTGTTTGACCTTAAAATTAGTCGGCACATAAACAATGAAGCAATAGCTATCTTGACCGATTGTACATGTTGCTGTGCTCTACGGTAGCTTGCACCGCATTGCTGTGTCGAAATCTTCATGTTTCGCCATTAACTAAATAGGCTGAACACTTTGAATTCTAGCGCGTTTTAACGCTGTGCGTGTGCCTTTCTGTGCTTCCGCGAAAAGGATGGCGAGCTTTCTCCTCGTCGGCCGGTTTTGCAGCGAGCATTACTCCAGAGAGCTTTCCTCGATTGAACTTTTCTCCTGCGTTTTGAACACGCGTTTTGAAATTTTCTTGGCTTTTAAAATTACCCAAGCATCATGGAGGATGCAGGGATTGGTGTTCCACGCGTCGGACGTGCCGTCCTCAGCAGTAGTAACTTTTCTAAAGCAAATGCCCAAAACAAATGGCATCTTGCACGCGCGTTCGTCAACGCTTTATTTGGGTTATTTACTTCGAATCTTTATAAACGGGGAAGGCGTGCGCGTGTGGCGCGTGGAACACCAATGGCCTGCATTCTCCTTGATGCTTGGGTACAGTGGCTTGGGTAATATGCAAATGGTCTTCATGCGCTCTCGTGACGCGCGCTCTAATGACGCGTGCTCTCCTAGTCGCGCGCTCTCCCGTCGGCACTCTTCGTGCGCTCGTGTTATACAGACATTTGTATCGATAGACGTTTTAGTAAATGCTCATTTTCGCGGACCTTCACGTTCTCACCCTAGCATGGACTAACCGCGTAGTCTGTGCTAGCGCGAGCGGCCAGCCTTGAATGCGCTTGGCTAGAGGCACTTGCTGCACGAGCGCAAGTGCAGCCGCCGCGGCTTCATTCAAAGCGACCCAGCTCGCGCGCCTGCAACCAACAATAGCCGCTAAGGTGAGACGAAGTATGATGTCGTGCGCTCTCGTGTCGTGCGCTCTCGTGTTATACAGACATTTATATCGCGCGCGGATAACAATAGTCCATAAGGTGAGACGAAGTATATAGTGTCATTGCGCTCGTGTCGTGCGCTCTCGTGTTATACAGGCAGCTTGTATGTTAGACGTTTTAGTAAATGCCTGTTTTGCGCCGGACCTTCACGTTAAATAGATTTACGGGCTGAATTAACTACACGCGTGTGAAATACGGGAGGCAGAGGACAAACTTTTTTCTTTCAACTGAAGTGTGCCGCTATGATTCATTTTACAACTCAGCTCTTGAGGCGCTCGTTCCCGTGTTTCGCGGCGCCGCCGTCGTCGTCGACGTAACCGCGCGCGTTGCATTATGGGATGTCACAGACCTATGCACCAATTCAAATCCCCGCTAAATTTAGCGAAGAAACTGAATCGGTGTGTAGGTCTGCGACGTTCTCATAACGCAGCACTGCGCATGCAGTCTCCCCGCTAAATTTAGCGGTAAAACTGACGTCGCATGACCTCAACACCAATTCATTTTCGGGAAAGACTGAATTGGTGTTGAGGTCACGTGGCGTTAATTTTCTAGCTAAATTTAGCGGGCGAAGCTGTAGGAGGAGGGGATATTATGGAGGAGGAGGTAGTAGAAGGAGTCCACCCTCCCCTCCTCCTTCCTTTTCTCGCTCCTCCCTATAACCTCCTCCCTCCTCCTTCTCCATACCGTTCCCTCCCCCTTCGTGCCCTCCCCTCCTACTCCTGCGTACCCTCCCGTCACGGTATATCGCAAAATCAAAATGCCTCAAGAGCTGCGCTCTAATTTCGCATTACAAGGATTTGTAGACGTCTTTCAATTTGTTTAGAGCGCAGCTCTTAGGCGCCCGTTTCCGGGTTTCGCGGCGTCGGCGTAACCGCGTTAAATTTGGCGGGAAAATTGACGTCACGTGACCTCAACGCCAATTCAGTTTCCCCGCTAAATTTAGCGGGAAGATGACTTAACATTACTTAGTAGAGGTATTGTAGTGGACCGCTTTTCTCCTCCGCTGCGGTATCCGTAAAGAAAACGCCGCAGCTGCGCATGCGCGCCGCCAGCCTTGTCTGCATAGTTCAAGGTCGTGTGGCGGATTACGGAGCACTATCGGGTGCTTAGCGGGCTGCGGAAAAGCTCTACTGCAATTCCCCAATGTCACGACACTTATGGACAAATTCAGTTTCTCCGCTAGATTTTGCGGCAAAATTGACGTCACGTGACCTCAACAGCAATTCCATTCCCCGCTAAATTTAGTGGGGAATTGAACTGCTGCTGAGGTCACGTGGTCAATTTTTCAGCTAAATTTAGCGGGAAACTGTGGGAGAGAGGGGAGGATATGAAGGAGGAGGAGGGGGTACGGAGGAGGAAATGAGGAGGGAAGAGGAGGAGGAAGGAAGGAAGAGGATGGGAGGAGGAGGAGATGAGAAGGAGGGGAGGACGAGGAGCAGAGGAGGAGAGGGTACGGAGGAGGGGCATACCCTCACCTCCGTACCTCCTCCTCCTCCTTAAGAGCTGCGCTCTAGTTTCGCGTCACAGAGATTTGTAAACTTCTAATTTTTTCAAGCATTTTAAAATACCTATTGAATATTGAACACCTTCTGCTCATTCTAAAGAAGGCTGCGCATTCTTTTTGCCGAGTGCGATAACACACCGCAGCTCGGAGCGCCTGGAGTCAAAGCTCGCACCGCAGATCCCAGGGATCCTGGGTTCAATCCCTGCCCGTTTCGATCTACGTGAGCATCGTACCGGCGTGCGGTCGTCTATCACTACTGCCTGGTGCACATTACAGACTTGAGGCTAGCAGTTCTTCTGCACTTTCTAAATTTCTCGTCTACACCCGAGAGATCAGATTGAGGCTGACTAACAATTCCGACTGTATAAACATACACACAATTGCTTGCTTGAGCTGGAGAAGTGCTTTCCCCTTCATACTGGCTGCATTGCAGCGAAGCACGATGCCTACTTTGCGTCATTTAAAATGGTCCAACGCGCGAACTGAAACACGGACGAGAAAAACGTACGACAAGATCAGCGTTTGTCCTTGCCGTACGTACGTGTTGTTTCGTGCGTGTTTCAGTTTGCGTTTTTAACCTTGTAAACGATACAAACCAACTAGGCCCAATCAAAGTTTTATTGCATCGTGCTGCACGGTTTTCGCTTCACTGCAGTGCACCCTTCCAAGGTGAGAAGCGCACTCAACGAAGCTACTTATAACCCACCAGAACAAACCACGAACACCAGAACATTGCGCGACTTCGGTGTTTGTTCGATATACAGAGATAAAATCGTGTAGTACGGCAATAATGGAAAGTTCTTAACATTCGCACAAGCTGTTACATGTATTTTCAATATTTAGCCTAAATTACGTTTTGGCGCACCGTTGGCGCAAATTCATGACATTTCGTCAAAATTTTACACGATGCAGCAGGGTGAGCGCTTTGGCGCAAATGGCGCAGTAATATCGCATCACTGGAGCGGTGCAAGTCACTACAGTGGTTGGGGCGACGATAGTGAGACCTCACATTGGACGTGGGTAGATTGCCTGGAGAGCGTCTGAAATCGAAGATGTGGGTGATTAACCTCGCATTTGGGTCTCCGGTCTGCAGAACGATGAGTAATATATACCGTGTGTTTTTTTAGAAAAAAGTAAGAACCGTGTTTTTCGACCCGTGTTTTTCGTCACATTCTTACGGCAGTTCGGCTTCCTGCAATGCGCAGTTGCATTGCAGGAAGCCGAAGCTCTGCTGAGATTGTGAGGATATCGGTTGGGATAGAACGCGAAAGTTTGAGAACATGACGTTATGTTACCTGGATCAAAGGATAATTTAGAAAAAAAAATAATTTGTTTGTGAGCCGACGTCTTTCCCTTAATATCGTCGAAACGAAAAAATGACATTCTGGCCGTCTCTAAAAATTTAATTCGGTGACAAAAAATATTTTTCAGCAAGAAAAAAAATACACTCTTTCGTGGTATAAAAAAAATGAATAAAGTCTTTATTCGTCCACTACGTCAGCTATTTTTTGTCTTTTATTTTTTTCGTGAAAATATACAACAGCTAATGTTTAAGAGGGGAGGGTTTTTCGACAAAAAGCGTCCTAGCTGGAACGAAAATGTTCAGAAATCAGTTTCTTTTTTTAATTTTCAGTTTCTTTTTTTTTTGGCATCAACGTTTTTTTTCTGTTTTTGTTTTTTAGATTATGTATTTTTACGCCGACGAATGTTTATTGGTCTTTTTCGGTTAAAACTGGAAAGTCTAGGCCTTAAAAATAAGTAACAAAATAGCGTTATTCCTTAGTCCGCCAAGAAATTCCGCATTTCTTTTATTCGTTACCGTCCTGCTAAGGTAGTGAAAAATATACCGTACTTTCTAAAGCATAAAAACATTAGTCTAGCGTTATATTTGCGTTACTTTGGATTATGGCATTGAGAAGCCAAGGATACAAACTCCACCAATGAAACTTTTAGTGTTCGCTCATGCAACTCCTAACGTAATTCATTGCTGAACTGTAGCCTTTTTTTTTTAAGGCTACAATTTAACAATTCTTAGATTAGCCTGCATGTGGGCTAAGCATCTTAATATAGAAAGAATTCTTCTTGAGACAAATCGCAACAAAATCGGCAACCAAAAAAAAAAAAAAAGAACTACACTTGGGTTTCGTGGTTTTGCCTTCCAAAAGGTCGTGCCTTTTCATCATCCGCCTTCAAATCCCCTTTCGGGATTAAAAACGGCTAAACGGCGGCGACAAAAACCGAACCTTTTTCCCGGGGAGGGGAATAATCCGCCTCCAAACGCGCCGACGGATTTGGAGAAACGCACAAAAACAAGCTACTAGATTCCGACCGCAGGGTCCCCCTCACCGTGGGAGCCGCAGCACCGCCTAATCCACTTTCCCGACCAATCGGAACAAAACGCACCCCGGTTCGGCTGACCAATCAGAAGGAGGGACAACTCGTCCGAAACGAGAAGCTCCGCCCATTTTTCCCCAGCACGTGAGCAAGCGATCGAAGTCTGCGCAGTTGGAAGAACGTGCAGAGAGCAGCGGTGGTGGATCGGATCGACACAACTCTCTAATCCATCGGTTCTCGCTTAATCCCTATAGTTCGGTTAATCTCCCGTCCCGAGGCTTGTTTCCAGTGCGGCGCTCTGATAGTCCGGACGCTTCGTCGGCTTCGAGGATGTGTCTTCCGTGCGAACGTGGGATTGTCTAACAGGCACAGCCGCTCGGTGTGAACTCAGTCTGAACTTCTAGAAAGGTCCCGTTTCGTGGCGGTGAGTTCAACTTTCCACGTGGTTGCGTCCGGTTCTTTCCGCAGTTCTTATGATGAAACATTCTTCCTGGTGTGACGCGTCCGGAACTACTCAAGATCGATGTCTACGTGTGAACGTGCTGAACTGTCCGGAACTTTCCAGTCGGTGGATCAAAAGCTTACCAAACTGAAACCGTGTATATTTCAGCGTTTCATTGAAAGTTGAGTTATCCCCTAAACTAAGTGACCCGCAACAAAGCTTCGCAATAGGTGATCGAAAATCGCTTTTGTGGCACCGGTCGAATCGAGTAAATCGTCAAGAATGATATGCGGGCTTCACGCAGCAAATTATCCGTAAAAAACGCTTGATAGGCCTACCTCGTCAAGACATCTAAACGTGTTAATTATCGCCCCAAAACACACTATCAACAAGAGATAATAAAAACGAAGTGCTACAGTCTTGATTTAGAGGTAGAATAAAGACATCCATCGATCAGCGGAGCTTCCTATAACGATGCTTTCTAGTAAGAACCTTTGGCTACTTGGTCAGAATCCAAGATCTCGATCAAGATATTCACTGCAAAAAGGATATTTTAGTTCTCATCACGACATCCAAGCTTTTTAGGCGAACAGCAGAACACTAAAAACTTGTAAGAACGAAGATGTCCCTGCAAAGCTTCGGCCTTCCAGGTAGCACGCTATCCTGCTGCGAATCCTCGCATGGACCCTATGGTACCAGTGGGAGTTCCTCGAGGATATCCTTTTCCATCGACAATATTCTGTCCGGGGGACAGCGACATCACCACCAACTGTCGTCTTCTTCGTCAGATGACCGGCGTCGACGGCTGCTCCAACTGCATTACGACCAGGCCCTAGTGCGGAGCCATCAAAGTGACCCACAACTGACTCACTGGTGGAACTCACCGCAGCAACATTATCATCATCAGCGAAGTGCCACGGACCAGAACAGATATCCTGGACTGTGGTCATCGCATACTTCATCTTCGCTATCGGGAGGATTCTACGCCACATCCGAGATCTTTGGTGAGTTACTTTGAACTGTAGTCCCCGTGGAGCGAACCTTATAGTCAGATGATGTATGCGTACGGCAAGCGCACATATATACAGTCAAACACATACTAAAATGCACCATTGTTGACACCAAGACGTCCTCTACTCGGTTATGCTGACACAGATGTATTAGGAATTAATTTACTTCGCAACCTGTTTCCGCATAGCATTTACGCCAAATTAGCTTC
The DNA here is from genome assembly GCA_037355805.1 of Ixodes ricinus. Classification (NCBI taxonomy): domain Eukaryota; kingdom Metazoa; phylum Arthropoda; class Arachnida; order Ixodida; family Ixodidae; genus Ixodes; species Ixodes ricinus. The sequence goes on along the minus strand of JAZHYW010030465.1, from coordinate 12,455 downwards.
GTTGGTCTGGAAGAATTAAAAAACGTTAACGAGCTCTGGGGCAGCACATGCAGGACTTGAACATTAAGTTTTAATATTTTCTTAAAAATCATTACAGGGTGCACTTTTGAGCAGTTGGGTGTCCAAATAAAAATGAAATAACAATAATGTGATCGATCGTCAATCTAATAGTGCATTGGTGTTATATTGGGAAAAAGTACCTGTGCATTCACTTCCCCGCAGAGCACGCTAGGGGCCAACCGCAATTCAACAGAGGAAACCCATCGAAATAAAACAAAATATAATAATACTGATATTGAATAGACCCTTACCGAAATTCAGTTTCACTTTGATCACTATCATCATCTGAGAAATGACATCTGTGCCGTATCTAATGGCGGCCTTCATATAACGACTGATGCGGGAAGACGTTGAAGATGCTCCTAAGCGGATGACTCGGGGCCTATACATCTGGAGGGTTAGTACGGCGCGACACTGGAATCGCACAAGAGTTTCGTAAGCGTTCATTTCTAACTCAGATTCCTTCAATCTGTGGACGGCACATAATCGGCTCTAAAGCACTTTTGTGTAATAAAATTTTATCGAGGCGTGTAGGTGTATGGAGCTTCGTTCTGCCCGAGTGAAATTGTTTGCAAGTGGTACCACTTCGTGGTATGAACAGGTACCACTAGGAAGTGGTACCACTCGCAAGTAGTATACCACTTGTTAGACTGTACCACGTTGTGCCGCGTTGATTGTACCACGTTCAAGCGCAATCTTGACTACGCACTGTACCACGCATGTATAGGACAGGTGTCTCCATGAGATACTGCTGAATCTCTTTTCTTTTATTCAATCGTGGACATTTGTGCCACCATACCAAAACCTCACAGTTGTTCTGGGGCACTGGGGAAATAAACTATTATTATTAGTAGTATAGTAGTAGTGGTACCACTTGCAAATGGTACCTGTTCAATAAACCACTTGCAAGTGGTACCACTTGCTAGTGGTACCATTTCTAGTGGTACCACTTGCGAGTGGTACCATGTGTCATATAGATGCACAAAAACAAAGCCAGATGTTAGTCTTTCTTACTTTTATTTTGCAGTTGAGAGTGCTTGTAGAGCAGAAGTACTTGGGCTGATGAAGATTAAAAATCCTCAAAACCCAGGTGCCCCAGAGCTTTTCGGGAGTCCTGGATCTTTTGTGACAGGACTGTCGAGATGTTAGTGATGACTTGCTGAACATGCACCTTGTTCTGGTGTCTCCAATGTTGCACTGTTTCTGCAAAGACAACAGAAAAATGCTAATCTAATAACAGCTCGTGGGGATACAGTCATATGATTGAACAGATTGAACTCATTTACCTATATGACGAGGCCAACTTTGAAGGACCGAGCCTCAGACCACCTTTCGGCGCCACCTTGCCCCCACTAAGTCGTTCGGGCGAGTCCCACGCGACCCCAAATCGTTGGCGCCATGTCTTCGGCAACCATGGTTGGTTTGGTCTGCTTCTTTATTTTTTCTGCTTGATGGGAGCCGATGGTGGTGCCCCGATTGGTCCAAACGGCCGGAACTGCCAAGTCCCGGAGGGTAGTCGCATAATCATAATCCGACAGCGGTTGTATCTTTGTCACCATCGAAACTGAAAGTGATCAAGAAAGAACTGAGGCCCTATGTTGCGCTTTTTGGACTGCCCTCGGCGACCAGGGAGAAGAAAGCGACGTCAACAACACAGCAAGCGCAGATTGGATGTTGATTGATGAGGGTCGCTGATGACGAATTTCCGCAGAAAAAAACAGAGCTCACCTTTTTTTTTTTTTTTTTTGTCAACATTTAATCTGCGTTTGCTGCGTTGTTGACGTCACTTCCTTCTCCCTAGTCGCCGTGGGAGTCCACAAAGCGCAACATGGGGCCCCTCAGCCCCTGTACAGTGAACACTTCACTGCCGTTGACTTACGAAAGTGACGATGCCCGATAAAATACAAGTTTATTACCGCCATTGGTATGGCAAAATTAAACTGGCCTATGAGCAGTTGAATCTTTTCCACCAGTGGCGGTAATGAGCTTGTATTTTATCGGGCATTGTAACTTTCGCAAGTGCAAGCAGGCGAGGAAGTGTCCACTGTATAGTTCATTCTCGATCACTTTCCGTTTCAATGGTGACAAAGATAAAACCGGTCAGAGCGAAGCTCTAATACACGTAGACGCCTCCATAAAATTGTACACACCAATGGGGTATTGCAAATGCATGTGCTCACTGTCAATGAGCAAATCACATTACTGAGGGCGATCGTTTATGCCTCGTCATTAGATAGGCTCCCTCTGTCCACCTCAGTGATAGGCTTTTTCCGTGTTCAGGAAGCTTCAGGAAAGTTAAGGCCCAACCCTGTTTATTTTTATTACCGCATCATCAGTCTTGAGGTGCCCCTCCAACTTAACACATGTTCCTACACATTGTGACTCGCTATTTACAATCACTCAAAGCAAGAACGGGCAGGTTGTCCAGCACCCGATTAGGCACCGTTGTCATCTTCCCGTTATTTCTCTTGTGCACTGAAGCGTCATCGCTAGTTTCTCGAGTTCCAGAGAGGACACCTTAGCTGCGGATTCATGGCAGCATTCGCACTACAGTTCCACAGATTGGCGAACCTCGCCGAATTTTGCAAGGGAATGTTAACCCTGAGCCTGGGCTGGCTGTAAGTGTCCTCCTCAAACTCCTGTCGAGTCATCTCCGTACTTTGCTTTTCGCACATGCTCGCGGCGTACAGCACGTAGAAGAGGTGCCTTGTGGTCAGACCTCGTATACCGCCGGTGTCTGTGATGGAAACTCTGCGGACTCGGAGATACTCCTGGAAGACGTTGTAAGCCAGCGTGAGCGCAGTGTTGTCCAGAAAATTGTACGCTGCCGTCAGGGACCCCTGATCTTCTCGGCAGCCATCTCGTTACTGATGTTATTGTACTGGGTCGCCAGACATATTTCTAGGTTGTGTAGTGACATCGTGCTGTTCAGTGACCACTCGACGCGTCCGAACGAGTAGCTTCTTTGGTGTGCCGCTTGAAGCAAGCTCATGATAATACGGCTGCCGATCCTGGGCACCTGGACTCCAAAGGACTCCTCGGAACTCAGTTCATTCAGGTCTACCATAGCTACGGGCACGTAGATTGTATTTGTTTGGACGTCGAACGTAGGGTACGTGTCAAAGATGGATCCCTTCCAAGAACTAAGCTTTGACTGTTCAGTACCTTCGTTTTCGAGGATGTCGTTGTAATGGTTCATGTTGGCCTTGCGGACGCTTTCCCGGTAGGAATGCAGCAGACGTCCTGATACTACTTCAGGAAGGCTGGTAGGGTGAGGACCGGCGCCTTTTGTGTTTCTTGAATGACAACGGATAAAATATGCGCAGGTGTACAGAGGACATGATGTTCTTTGATTTGATCTTGTCAGTAGACGAAAGCCAGGGAAGATTACCAACGGACACGACAACATGACTCTTGATGTCATTACCCAGGGACGCCATCTTGGCCATGTCAATCTTGGCGTCTAGAAAACTTGAGTATGTACGTAAGTACAAATTTTGGTACAGGGGCTCAAGGACCCGCAAGCAACGCTTCCAGCGGGGCCAAGGCCGCGCGTACTTCTGTCTCGCAAGCTGCCGCATCCTAATGTTGAAGAAGTCTTGGTACTGGTCCGGGAATAAGGGGGAGACGTGGACGAGAAGCCGAAAGCCTAAGTAGTTGAGAACATCGGACGTTTTGGTCATCTGAAGAACCGACTTTAACGCGCGCATGTAGCGGTCGCTCTTGACGAGGAGTCGCGTTTTGTCACGGATGGTGAGGAGACCATGCATAACGAAGGAGAAGAGCGGCTTGTAGATGGCGTAGCTAGCCACGGTGGTCAGTCTGTAGCGGCTGGCGAAGAAGGCCTCCTCTCCACGTGAACTGGTAATCTCGGAAAGCCTCTCCGAGAATTCCCTGACACCCTTGACAGTGACGTTCTGGTCAATGTCCCTGAACATTCGAAAGCAGGACACCAAAGCCGACACGTACCACCTCGGAAGTCGTCGCTCCTTTGTGCCGTACTGGCCGATCAGAAGGTCTGGCTCGTTGACAACCAGGCTGATTCCCGCTGTATCGGCAATGTCTCTCGTGATGTCGACAGCCATTAGTGTGTCCAACTTAAGATCCCTAATCAAGGTGGAGACCACCTTCCATACATCCAGCTTGTCCTTGTTGTTTCGATAAGGCCAATGCGGCAGACCCACGTCCTCCAGGAGTTCTTTGAACTGTCGTGTTGTTGACTTGGGGATAACCTTCTTCCAGCACTCACCTAGGAGTCCCGCCATCTTTGGACCTCGCTTGTTGTTAGTGCCCACGTGACCTCTTAACGTTTGGAACAGGGCTCTGTCCACCTGGTCCGACAGACGAACGTCCGAGGAGGCCCAGTGCTCCTTTCGCCACTGATGAGGACATACGAACGAGTAGAAATCGGAGCAGGGGTCAACAGTCCAGTCCAGATAGCCCTCTAAGAAAGATGAGTGCGCCAGACAGAAGCGGCTCAGACATTGGCTTCCACTGGATAGGCTGCGCGGTGTGACGGCTTCAAGGAAGACAGCGGGGGACCGGGTAGTTTTCGCAACGTTTTCCTCCTCCGCTACATCAGTCGTGATGTTCTCCGTAACTATTTTAGTGGTAGGACTCGCCACGATAGACATGGCTCGTTGATTCTTGGCACCGCGTGGATACCCTTTTCCCCCATCCACAGCTCGTTTAGAGACAACCTGATGTTGCATCTTGTCTTGTGCCAACTGGACGAGTCTCTCGTTAGACCAGTTCACGTAAAGGTAGAGCAGCGCACCCGAGGAGAGAAGGATGACGGCAGTACTGACCACGGCGAAAATAGAGTTGGGTGTCGTCGGACGGTTGAACAGTGTCGCCGCGCTGTCCTCTTGACGTACACTGGACTTGTTCATCTTCAGGTGCCAGAGGCTCTTGGGCTCCGCTACTCTGCTAGCACTGCTAAACTCAGACCCCTCGCCGTAATCATCCGGATCTCCAACGGGGCCCCTTGTTGTCGTGCTTCGTAGCGACGGGGCGACCGTCGACGTCGCAGCGTCGCTGCGCAGGAAGTTCAACTTCCGCAGAAAGGGACTCACCGTCCCGACAATCCGTTGTCTGAAAGTCGGTCCTGCCGTCACCGACGATACCAGGCTGTCCAACGACTCGTCAGAGCACGCACTACGGTCATCGGAGGAGTCTGCAAATCCTGCGGCGAGCCGCTTGACGGCGCGCGGGGAGTACCGCTTTCGGCGTGGACTGTCGTCCCAGGCGTAGTCGACGGAGCTTGGTGAGCTGTCGCGCCCCGTCGACGGGGTCGGAGGCCGAGGCTGCCGGTGTCTGTTGCGGCGGCCGCCCCCTGCCCGCGGGTGGGAAGTGAGCCGCTCCCTGCGCCGGTCCGTCATGCTGGGGCCTCGGGCTCACCTTGATCGGCGCCTGACCAATGCAGGGGCGCCATAGAACCCCGATGGAGGGCCTCTTCCTCTTCCTTCTCGCTGGCGGGCACGCTGACCATTGCCAAAAACTGGGGGTTGCCGATAAACGCACTACTGCTCGCGGCGCGGTGAGCGAAAGCTCGCGGTGCAAATCCCTGGGATTTTGGGTTCAATTCCTGCCCCTGCCCGTTTTGATCTGTATGAGCCTACCCGGCGTGCGGTCGTGTATATCACTACTGCGTGATGCACGTTAAAGACCACAGGCTGGCAGTGGTATAGCGCATTGATTGAATTTCTCATAGCTGAGACATCAGACGCCCACTGAGGCTGAACACAATTACTTTTATGATTAATATTGCAGCTGTGCCGCCATATAAGAGCATTTTTTTAAACGTTGAGAATCATGCACTGGTCGTTGAGAAAAGTCTTAGTCTTTAGTCTTTGCCTTTTCGCAGAACGACCTTTCATGGTGTCTATATACTCCGTTTCATACTCAATATACAACGCTGTCAAAGCTAAATACTGGCGCGAGTGCGTGGCTTCATCCGTGGTTTCGTTTGCGCGGGAACGCGTGTAAATGATCAACGAGGTCAAGCTCCATGCCCGCGCCAGCGGCTTTGAAAGCTTTGCATATTAAAGGGATTTTCCGGTGATGTCCGCAAGTTACTAAGGCCCGCTTCCAGACGGAGCAATTTCGCCCAGCAACTTGGTCGCAACACCAGCAACACGGGCCGCCCGCGTTCACACGCAGCAACCGAATTGCTACGACTTGGTATCATCATCATGAAATTTTACTTATTTTGCACGATTTAGACGCAGAGCTACGCGCTAAAAACGTGTTTTTATATCTTTGAATGGCCTTAAAATACTAACTCATCTTTCTGAAAAGGTTTTCCAAAAACGATCCATTTCAAACCAGAACAAAATCTTTAGCTGTCATCATCACCACCACACGGGTGTCATGTGAAAATATCGCGTCCCTGATTGGCGGCTGCCGCTTCAAACGTCTCCGAGTTGTTTGAGTTGCTCGTCCGTTTCGAGCCGGACCCACTGATCTCAGCCGGACCCGATCTCAGCAATTCGTGTCTATCTGGGAACGCTAGGGAACAACCTGCCAGGAACCTCAAAATTGCTGGAAAAGTTGCCCCGTCTGAAGCGGGCCTAAGTTTTTTGCGCTGGTCACGTGAAGAGGGCCTAAATATAGCCGTATGCGATATTTATTTAATTAAAAGACGCCCCAATATTTGTTAAGTCAATTATGAACATCAGTACGAAACTTCACGCCAAATGTCACAAGTATGCATGGCTGCTCGCGTCGTGACATCACATCAGGCATGGTAACGTCAGAGTCGCGGACGTTGACTTATTCCCGGTTTGCGATCAACGTGGTTGATGGTGCCTACAAAGATCATCGTCGACGGTATTGAGGAATTGAACTTCCCTCAATACCGTGCGTCTTGTCTTTCTCAGAACGAAGTTATGTTACTGAGACAGCTCAGTCAAAAGCCGACGAGGCTCTCTTTGCCCGATGTTACGTCAGAGCTTTCGCTGTTGCCAACGAGACCGCTGTGTGTTTTGCGGGTGCAATCTGAGCAGTTGCGCTGTTTAAAACTGAATTACTTCTGCGGCGGAGGATTACAAATTTGGTGCGTATGGCGCGTGATTTGCTCGCTTTCCGAAGCGACGGACATGCGCGTGCTTCGCACGCTGAGAACTTGTAAATATTGGAATGGCGCATACACACTTGAAAGTAATGCCGTTTCAGCTGGTGCCCCATCAGTGCAATCACGTGTTCAGCCTGCGCGTGAAGGGAAAGTTGCCAGAGCCTGCAACACATGTCTCGCAAAATCGAAGTGACCCATAGCGGTGTAATGTCATTCAAAGTATCTTGGGTACCCCTTGACCGCAGTCTCGGTTTCGATTTGCCAACCTCACGCCAGGACAGCCCTCCAGGACCAAAATACGGTGCTTTTATTTCCGAATGTGTCACTTTTATTAAATTTAGAATACTGTAGGTGTTGCCTACCAATACAAATAAAATGCTAAAAACTTTTTTTTTTGGAAGGGGCCCGGGGGGGGGGGGAAGGGGGGGGGGGAGGGGTTCCTGACATGCCGCTTGAGGTCCGTGTTTGAACGGGGGCTCTCACGAAGATGAATAGGCGCAATGCGAGCGAGCGATGACTGTATTCACACGCAGCGTTTGGTCTAGCGCACCCTAAAGCGCACACCAGCTCGGAGCACGTGGAGCGAAAGCTCGTGCCGCAGAACCCAGGGATCCTGCGTTCAATCCCCACTCCCGCCCGTTTCGATCTGGAGGAGCATCCTACCAACAGAAATGTAAAAATATACCTTTTTTTTTTCTTTTTTTTTAGTGTATAGTTTATTGCGAGGAACTGCCCAAAGTGGTGTTTTCAAGCGTGTCCAGACCATTGACATTTCACTGGAAATATGAGATCGGCTTCGGCTGACTTCTGACGTCAAACTCCAATATTTCCTTTCAATTCCCATAGGCATACGCCAATAGAGTGCTCATCAATGAGGCAAAAATGTGCTTGCGCGGCGCCCGTTTTGTTTTGCAGAAGAGATGTATACGTTGTGCGTGTTTCGTGTGTTTCAAAGCCAAGTACCCAGGGATAACTGGCTGCAGACTATACGCGTTTACCCCAAAACGCGACAAAGAAGCTTCTCATCCAGTGGTGTCGCGTGCGAGTATACTTCGGTCATGCAGTATTGGCGACTTCAAGGAAATCGACGCCGTGTAGCGGCGACGCCTACAAGCTCTAAAAGGAGGTTCTTTTGTCATGGCCTGCAGACCTCCTTTCAGGGAAAGCAAACAACCCTGCACGACCACCTGTTTTTTCTTTTTTTCTTTTTCTGCTTGGGTTTCAGGCAACATAGCTTCGTGAGCTTGTTTTTCTTTTTTAGTTCTGAGCGAGTTTTAGTAGACCGTGTTTCCCCCTCCGCTAAGTCCCTCCGCCACCCGGAACTCTACAGCCAAGGCCATCGGCGCGCAGGCGCAGTGGCGGTTTCTTCGTAGCGGAGGGCTAGCGGAGGGGAAACACGGTCTACGAAAACTCCCTCTTGTTTTTCTTTTAAAGATCAACTAAATAATTAAGTTTCAGGGGTACCGCATCAAGACGAGGCATGAGCAAGGACGTGAGAAAAAATCTTAATGGGTCTGCTTCTGACCTACACTCCGCCGACGTACAGCCAGGATAGTCTTGTGTCTCATAAAGCAAAGTGGGGCTGCCTCAGAACGACCTTCCCACACAACGCGTGCATGCTGCTTCGTCCGGGAAAGCACGCGCGGAGGGTCACTATACTGGCACGAGCACCCCACGCATCGGATTAAGGTCGGGTTAATCCGATTTACGCGGCACCATCTTGTCTTAATGCTTCCTCCCTTGTTAGCCAAACAAAAGAATTAAGAGACGCAGAATAAACACGAGTGCACGTATACACTGGATTACCTCGTCTGCGCGAGCGCTGTGAAAAAAATAAAATAACAAAGGATGTTGTACCTAAATTAATAAAAGCGTGGGGAGAGACGCAGTCCAAATAATCGCGAGCTGTACGCGGATTATACGCCGCGGCATGAAAAAGCGCGTGCATGTAGTCCTCCCTTGTTTGGACAACCCGACTAATCCGGGATACACGATTTGGGGAAACGAGCGAGGGAATGGGGAAGGTTCGGGGATGCCCAGCAATTCCGACTTGCATCAACAATGAAAATATGGATGTTGTATTTGTTACTGTTTTACGAATACACGTAAAAGCGCTACCGTATTGAACAAAAAAAAAAGAAAGACAATAAAAACATATTTGATGGTTTGTCTTATAAACGTATCGACACTTAAATAAATTATATCAATCGCGTTAAGTTTTAATTGATATTTTATCTTTTGAGGTGAGGAGCGTATTGGTATGGTGTAAAAACTCACAAAAGAATTACACATAGAGGAACACGGACAGCCTATCCGTATATTCCGTCCCAAACTTTCTTTGACATGAACGCCTCGGAGCATTCACTAAAATGAGAATTTCATCTGAACAACAACAAACATCCCAATGTTCCTAGAGAATATTTATATGACAGTCATAAAATGTCAATAAGCATTAATTATACTTTTGGACGCGTGTAGTTTTTATTCCACGACTCTACAATATTTTTTTAAATAAATCCTACGGGCCACATTTAAATATATATATATATATATTGACGCTTTTCTTGAAAACGATCGTAATGACAGAATGCAAATCAGTGAAAATTTTGATATTTCCTTGAAAACATTTTATTGCACGGAATGTCCCGGAACGTTGGCCATATGTCCTTCTGCCAATTAAGGTAGGTGCAGGGTGTCGACTAAGCACCTCAAAAAGGGAATAGGCAATGTAGATATGAGAGTGAGTGTACGGTATGGTCACCTTTGAGACTACATAAGTGAGTCAGTTGCGCAGCTGTAATATCGTTCAAACCGTCAGCGAAAAAAATATTGCACTGCAACGGAAGAATTTTATGTTAATAATACGTGCAATAAAACCGTAGTTTTTTTGTTTGTTAATGGGCTGTTTTGAAGAGAGTTTATACCTAGCCAGAAGTCGCAGAAGAATGTTATGTTGATAATACGTTAAATGGCACCGTAAATTTTTTTTTTTTGTTTGTTTTTGGGTTGGATTGGGCCATTTTGAAGAGTGGTTATACCTAGCCAGAAGTCGATGAGCGGTGCCATCTGTGAACAGCGGAATGCAACGATTTCTTTCTTTGTTTTAACCTCGGGGTCAGAGGAATTTTCTATCACACGGGGGAGTGGCGAGAGAATAAGCGAAATAACATTGGTGGATATAAAATAGACGGAAATGAATGGTTTAGAACGCTTAAAAAGAAAAAAAAAGTCAGCAATTGATGTAAGTGATGCAGGTAAATGATTCCATTCATTCAAAAGTCTGGGGATAAATGACGCAAAATATTTGTCGTGATGGCAAAATGAAACGCGTACCTTGTGGCGGCGATCCAGACGTGCGGAAACAAATAATGGTGGCGTTATTAGCTCATTTCCGAGTACAGTGTTGTGATAGAACATTTTTCGCGAAAACGGCAAGAAATTTCACGGCGATGTGTAATCTAGATAGAAATAAAGGATTTTCCATTGATGTTACGATAGCTGTGCGATTATAATTATCCAGAATAAAACACGCGGATGTGTTCTCAATTAATTCAATTATCCCAGATGGTGGCTGCATACTCAAACTTTGACCGCACTAATGTTTTATAAACAAATAGTTTTAACGACGAAGGGGCTAGGAAAAAAATACGATGAAGGTAACCAAGCGTATACGGTTAGCGTTATTTGTCACGTAATTAATGTATATGTTCCAGGAGAGATCGGAACTTATGATCACTCCTGGATACTTGCGAGAGTTTGCGAGCTCCGTTTGCAACGGATCTTTCGTTTCAACACGATCTTACATCGACGCGATTTGTTTCAACTGGCACACGATACAAAACAACAACGAACATGCGAGCGAGAGGAAGTGGGGAAATGGGGAATGGAGGGTAGGGACAACAGGGAGGAGGGGGCAAGAAAGAGCCGAACTGTCGTAACCCTCTTCCCTAACCGCATTCATCCGTCCATCGGGTGACGTAATGGTTTAACGGGATTATCGGCGGCTTCGTTAATCCGCTCTCTCCATCTAATCCCGTTTCGTACAGTTGGTCCGGGACGAGGGGAAACCGTCTGGGTTTCGTTTCCAGAGTGCCTTTTATCGGTTGCTTTGCTTCTTTTTTTCGGCCCCCGGCAATTGCTTCTTTTTTTTTTTTTCGTAACAGGTTTTGCGTTTATGCGTAGCTGCCCTGTTTGTTGTTTGTGATAGATTACGCGCTTTCTTGTCGTACTTTTGGTATGTTTTGTGTTTTCTCTTTCAGTTATCTAAACAGGCCGAAAATGGCCAAAAAAGTGCTCGAGGCTCCATTCTAGGACTAAATTTTAAAAGACTGATTCACACATCTGCGTTTGTATCTGGTTGACTGCGTCGTGACCGCGTCCGTCTCGGAACCGCTTACGACTAGAGTTCCCGTCTTTAGGCAGGGAGAACACGCATAGCGCCATCTGCTCGGTTAGTCGTACAACTCTTCCAGCCTGCCTATAACTATAATATGACGCGTAAATGTACGCAGATCGTGAGCGTTGCACGGCGACCACTGAGACGGCTGCCACTGTGTTATTCTTGTAAGCGATAACAAGCGGTTGGAACACGTCGATCGTCACTCAAACGTAAGTGTATGAACGTCTTGATGGTTTGCAGTCTTTCTGCCGTGCTTTGCTACGCTGTGCTCAATTGTTCGAGTTATCCAAACAGGCGAAGAAGTCACGGGACACCATTTGAGGAATTTGGTATGCTGATATAACGATGTGCCAAATTCCGTGAAAATTTAAAGGAGCGGTGTACAAGTTTTTAGGCCTGGTGGCGCCATACCGTCGGGGAACGCTATAGACTCCTTTCGAAATACTGCCTCTGTTGACAGCCGGAATCCCTGCGCATGGCGGACCAAAACCTCAACGTCACGGCACACTGGGAGCACACACCGCACAGAAAACGATGATGAACGCAGTGACGTCGCACTTTTGACGCTGTTTGATTGGCTCGTCGGCTCGTAGTGTTTGCCGCGCTCCGTCTTTCGCTGTCTTATGGAATGACTTGCACATTGCTCGATGCGGTTGTTGCGCCATTGTGCACTGGTTCCGGCCTTCTAATAATCGGCACGTGACTTTCGAAAGGGGTCAATACTACAAAAAGTGGCTTGGATTGCAGAAAAAACTTGCTGCTTTTCCTATGTTGATTGACACAATTCTCTGCTTTGGCATTATTCGAATTTAGGGGAAGCGTGCGCTCGTTTATCCACATTTCTCTATGAGGCGTGGTGATTCCACCTGTTCCACAATGCGGGTGGAGACGAAGCATCATACTAACGGCACAGGCACGGGC
>JAZHYW010030464.1:0-17160 GCA_037355805.1 Ixodes ricinus | reverse complement strand
ACAGTATTGCTTTTTCCCTCTGCGTAGCGGACGACATGCGTGGCGGCGTAGCGGGAACCGTTTGCCGTGCGATTCTTTTGCAGTTATGTTTGTTCCGCTCGCTGTTTTGTACTCCAAGATGAGTTGTTTTGTACATTGAGGGGTTGAGGATGAGTAGTGAGTGCCCGTGGTGGATTTCCGTGATCGCCTCCGAAAGGAATACACCCAATATGTTGCGTGAAGAACTGGCTCACATGTCCGAAAGATCAACGGGATCGGGACCAATGGCTGGCTGCAATTCCTGTAGAACGTTTACGGGCACCCCGGAAAGCGGACGCTACCTGATTTATATGCTCCTTGCATTTTGTGGAAAGTGATTACATTGAGTTCGCAGGTGTCAAAAAGGAAATCCCATACCATTTAATTCAGCGACGTTTCGTCCACCACATTTTGTTTGCTTGTTCAGTGATAATTGTAAAAAAAGTAAAGCATCACAAAATGTTTGAAAAAGAAAAAGAAAAAAACCGTTATCATTGGAGGTCGAATTCGGTCCTGCCGCGTGTGAAGCGGACGTCTTTCCCACTGAGCTCTATTGACAGGGGGATCTCTTCTCCTGTATTCAGCGGTAAACTGCAAGTTGGAAAGTTTGCTGCCGATTTTCCTCCAGCAAAAACACTCCCGAAGGTCGAAGTCGGAGAAGCATCACCATTGGCGACATTCGTACCCTAGTAAAGAAATCGTACTTGTACATATTCAACTCGAAGCAGACATCGTCTTGCTTGACGTTTGCGCGAGCGATGTCTTCAGCCACGAAAAGGGAGCGACGGCTCGGCGACGTCAGAAGGGAAAAGGTTTGGGCGTGTTGGTTCATCTTCACTTCGGCGACGTCTTCATTGCAAATCGGCTTGGTGGTCGGGCGTGTCGTACGGGATGAATGCCAATTCTTTTGATCAGTCCCAAATTTCTCTTTTAAAGGCAGACAGAATTCGCCGGTACCGCGAACGACAGTTCTGAAGTAGAGGTCCACGCCGTCGTCCGCTGCCATCTCTATCCCCGCGAGTCCCACGATACGCGAAACGACGCACGCACAGAATGCTTACGGTTCTCTGTGGAACTTTTTTTTCAATCAGCGTATTTGCAGCTATTTAGAAGCCACGAAACATGGGTTTCATATCTTTTTTTCTATTTTTAATATTGAGTGTGTGCCTTCAGTGACCAACGACTTTGATTAAATTTGGTGGTCGCGTCGAAACCTTGAAAACGGCCCGTGACCACGGAAAAGTGAGTGAGCGAGACTCGAACCGGCCAGTTCTTGATCGGCGGTTTTCGGGCGGAAAGAAACCGAATTTCGAGCCGCAAATTGTGTTCTGGGTAGTTGGGCTCTCAGATGTCATGTACAACTAAAAACCTCGGCGAGCATAAATACCCTGTCAGTGTCCCTTCAAAGGTGCGGCACGCGGCTCCCCCCCCCCCCCCCCCACCACACTTGTCCCCCTCCCTCCTGGTCACGTGACGAGCACTTCCACAAAAAGAGAAATGAAAAAGCGTTTTAAATCGAATGACAGGTTGCGGTTTGGTAGTCTTCTGCTACTGCTATCACGCCTGCAGTACAGTTGGACTGCTTTTGGCTCGCATAGATTGAAAGTAGTTCGAGTTTCGTTTATTGTCTCCATAACACAAAAGTTCAATTACTTCCCACTCAAGTCACTGTATTACATGCTGACTAGGGTAAATGGTGAACTACGTACAAGTCAGCTTCAAAGTGGAGGAGTTATTTGTGCCATGGTCCTTAAACTACAGGTTGTGTGATAAACCAGAAACAATAAAATATTGTTTTATTTACTGTAATAATGCCTTATTCTTCCTAAAAATGCTGCAAGGCACGCTAAAAAAAGACCTCGACGACTATTGATTCAAATATTCGCTTTCTTTCCTTTTAAAAGATGATATTGTTCCATATATGGTTCGTTCGTGCCACTTAGACTCCACAGTTTGTGGAACTGCAAAATGATCGAAGGGAACGCTGCGAACCGCCCTGTACAACAAAATCCTCCTTTGTACGAGCAACCGTGGCTCCAGCTTCGCGGCGTGCTACGTAGCACAGCTTGCACGACCTGACTGGTTGGCAATGTTCGGACGGCACGTGTAGGCCCTGATATCAGGGCGTTCATGTGCCGCTATTACCAAACCCCATATTAGTTCGGTAAAAGTGTTCTATCAGCTGAAATCAGCATGATTATTTTTCAAGAACTGTATGAGTTGAGAAGGTATTGATTTATGTTGTTTCTGCGTGTGGATACTTACTCAACCGAATGGCCAAATGCTGAGATTATGACAGCACTCGAGTGCCGAATGCGATGGTCTATCTCATATAAACTTTCTTTTTTGGTCCTATATTAATATGAAAGTAGGAATTAATGGTTCACAACCTGTGGAATGGATGCATAGATTGATGCGCTGTTTTGTCTAAAAACTTCCATGTAATAAAGAGATATAAAAAAGTGCCTTGCTTGGCCAGGCCAGCGCGTTGTCTGACTCGCAACCGAAGGGCCGTGGGTTCGAATCCCGCTTAAAATTCTTCGAAAATTTTCTTGAAAGCGAATGATTTACTTTATAGAGTGAAATCATTTGAGACATGCGAGCGATCTTTAATTCGCAATAAGCATGTCATGCATTTTATTCACTTTTATTCCACGCGTGACGTAACGTTTCACGTGAGCATTGTGGGTTGTTTGAAATTCCCGCGGGAGCTCGCGTGGCTCTGACGTCATGATCCTATCGACCAATCAGGATTTTCGCGGCACGCCACCGATGCCGGCTTTTTCTGCGAGCCACGCCACCGATTTTCTGCGAGGGGCAGGAGCATATTACAGGTGACGGAGATGTTGATGTGCGTCAGGAAAACGAGCATGTTGATATTGAAAAGTTTCGTAAACTTGCGAAGCTTTATGGAGGCGAGCGATTTTCGGGGCACCGGCCACGGCGCTGTTTACGGCAAAATATTTTTAAGGTGATGAAGACATCGCGGTGTTTGCGCTTTGCCTAGCCATTAGTGCCCTAAAAAGTAAGCCGCGTTCACGGTGACCGTCAAGCTCCGGAAGAGCAGCTTTTTGAGTATTGATGTCTTCGTGTCACTGCCTCACGACTCTACGCTCACTCTCTTGGTTTTGGTTGTTTTGCAACACGTGATCCAACTGCGCAGTGGTTATTAGGAAGTTAGGGAGCGCTGGTCAGGCAAAATGGCGGGCGAAAGGGGGTCGTTTTCGTCGTGCAGCACGCGGACCACTATACATTTCTTGCACCGCAGCGTAAAATCGGTGTTACACATGAAAGCAAAGGCGATTTTTTGACTGTAGAAACCATCTTCTAATCAGTGCGTAGGAATGACATGGCGGAAGCATAAACATAATTACTAGAAACGATGTTTGTTTCTATGCTGCCTACGAGAACCAAGTGCGATAGCTGACGACAGAGTCGAAACGACCATCCTCTCTTGAGCTTCTCGGCGTTGCCACTACGCGGCGTCGATTTCGCTGGAGTCGCCAATACATGGAGCTATATAACGCTATAGTTACCGAAAACGGGCGGTAAAATTGGCCCCCTATTCTCATTTTAAAAATTTAAGAAAAATGACCGCATCTCGACGTGGTGAATGATGTTGATTGGGGCGAAGCTCGGGTGGTGCTGATGATACTGTTTTGGTCATAGGTATTGCTGCTTGCTGTCGGCGTTGACGCTTTGCCGCCGCTTCCCGAGCTCTCAACTCCGGGTCCGCTTGGCGTTTTTGACGCTGTGCAGCAGCTTCTCGCGGCCTGGTCTCCGGAGCAGCTTGCTGTCTACGTAGACGCTGAGGCGTTGCATGCCGAGCTTTTCGGTCCTTTTCATTCATGGCAGTAGGAGAATGTGTAGTTTTCTTCTTTTTCTTTTTTAAGCAGACAGATGGGATGGCATCTCAGAACCCGATACTCTTTTTTCTTCTTCTTTTTTTTTTCATAATTTGTTTTCAACTTTTTTTTTCCAATTTTTTTTTTGCCCTACATGAGCACGTGCTCGTGAGCACGTGATCTCACGAGCAGAAGCACGAGCACCCGACGCCGGCCTACGGCGGACGGACATACGGACATGGCTAGCCCCCAAGGAGCTTCGCCCCTAAAACACTTATAACTTTCAAATAATATAACGGTTAATACTGAAAGTTTGGCATCTGTTTCAGACCACGCTAGCGTTGTATTTCGATGGATAATAAGCGTTCGTTCAGCAATGCATTGTTTTACGTTTTTTTTAGAGGACACGTTGTTCAAGGCTACCGACTCTATGAGCAGAGGCGAACATTCTATGTGTATATTTGTGAATAGCAGATTTTTACTGGGGAAAGTATGTATTACTGAGGCAGGCTGTGAGAAGAGGAACAGTGACGTGCTGGATACTGTAACTACCAGCGGAAGTCAAACAAACTTTTCACTTCAATCACTTCGATAGCAGCAGCTTAGAGACAAGAATATCACTACGCGCGTGCATGGAATGTAATCACAAAACTATCCCTCGTTAGAGGTCGCAGCACCTATAAGGTGCATCGTTGCGTACTCTAGTCACACAGCAAATTCTTTGTATAGGAGTTCCTTTTCTGTATAAAATGTGCAACCAAAATCTTGTTCTCTTTCCCGCCTTTTCACTGAGAGAAGGGATGACAACAACATGTGTTCAAAGGAGCAGTATCACATCGAACACACCAATATCTTGTTAAAAAAGTCACGAAAAGGAATTTTAAAACGAATTAAACGATTAGCAAAGAGCACCTGGTGGATGTCGCTAACGCCTCGTTTGTAATGCCCGTCTAGGAACCTTGACAGCTAGTGACGGTGAGTGTCTCGCCTCCGGCCACGACGAGAGAAGAGGGGAAGGAGGAACTCCCCTCTTCCCGAGAATCCCTTTGTGTGTTCCAGAAGTAGCTATTGTCTTCAAGATTATAGAAGATTAACCCGTCACTCAAAATTCGTACAAAAGCAGCCGCTTCGGTGGCTGGAACGACTACGCCATCTCCTCGACGTCAGCCTCGCTGTAGCTTTGCTCGTCCTGAGACGACCTACGTCACGATTGCGTCGGATGTCACGTGCTCTAAGCTGGGCATTCTCCAAGCGCTTGCTAGAGTGGGCCGTTTATAACAAAAAATACAGCCACCAGGATCAAAATACAAACGTGCGATTGTCATTTACGGATATTGTGGATCATATTCAACCTATTTTTGAACATGACGGATATATTTCAAATTTCGTTGAAGTATCCCTTTTAAAGGGGGCATTTAAGTACTTTTTGTAGAAGCTTGTTCACGACGGATATATTTCAAATTTTGTAGAAGCTTGTTTTTGAGCAAAAATGACCATTTTTAGGTGGCAAATAGTAGACTAGTAACCTCACACGGCAACAGAAATACACTGGCACTCTTTCGAAAGGGGGAATCTGCGGGTCCCCACCACCCCAATGAAAATTGACCCCTAACAATTATGAACGTTACTATTATTGCACTTTTTAAGCTCGTCGTGCATTATATTTTGACGAATACGTCAAATATTTGGGTGGCGTAATACGGCAGTGGACCCTTTTTCACATAAAGGCGGCACCAAGTGGCTAACACTCCAACTACGGTTGGTGGATGGAATGGGAGCTGCGATACCTTTTCTGCGTTCTCTGCTTCTGACCCAAGCCGCGAAAATTTTAATCATAAAAAAAAAAATCACAATTATGGGCGGCCGATTTCCCCATCAAAAATGTAATAAAAAATCATGACACGACCCTCTTTCTGCGCCTTGGAGCATACATTAGGCGGCGCCGTCGGACGGCGTTTTCAAACAATAATTGACACCGTAAGTGTGACGACACTGTTCCAAACGAAGCGTTGCTAGGGGCGTTCATATGGCGAATACGTGGGTCTGGATTTCGCTCCTAAAGACCCATCGTTCAAACATCGGACCTGGAATTTAAACATCTTAAAATAATAGATAAAGGACGCCTAGATGTCCACTTAACACCGCAGAAGTTTGCTCAGAATCATTTGTTTCTAAAATATTTGCGATGGCAACTTCCGGTCCTCGAGACGCTTCCAAATGCCTGTGGCAGACGACGAACGCACGACGAACGCACACGGAATGACAGCAGTATGCCGTCTGCAACAATTTGAATCGCTTCCACAATGATACGATTTTGGTTTTGTATTTATTGGGGACATGACAGGTCAAGAAAACTCATCAGGATTATATACAAAAGAAGAAAAAAAAGTATTTTCGTGCGATACGGGATATTGTCTGACGAAAATCATCACACGTGGAGACCTGCTAAAAATACAGCGAGAGAAGCATATGTTTAGAACATGTTATCAAAGCAGCGCCAGGCCCCCTTTTTAATTTTGTACTTGACGTGCATTGAAATGAAGGAACAATTAGATTGACCTTAAAATAATCGGTTCGAGACCCCAAACTTCGTTTTCCAGGCTCGCAATATGGGTGTGTTTCGCACCTGCAGTGGTAGAACTGAGAAGTTGGAGCAGCTCTTGTAGCAGGAAACAACCGGTTTTGGAAGCAGAGATTCCCACTTTTGGAGCAGATAATTTAAAGCTTTGTTGGCAGAAAATTTTATACGATCTCTTTTAAGAGTTAGCCTGTAGAAAACACTGCAGCTGTTGGAGTGTTGGGGGACTATTCAAGATGTCACACCTCAGGGGACCTGGCCGCTACAGATATTTATTTATTTATTGAACAATCGTACGCCGGTGATTTTGAAGATGTCTCAGTTAACCTATAAGGAGTACCGATGGTGTCTGCGGTCTGTGTTTGACATAAACAGATGTTTTTGGCTACTTTGTACAGGGTTTGTATATATATATATATATATCACGGTGACGTAATTGTCGCGAGTTCGACATCAAACGGACACTTTTGTATTGAATGTGTCTCACGCTGCCCTCGCTCGTATTTAACCTGCTTCTGTTCATAGAGCAGCTAAGCGGAGCACATAGCTACTCTAATTGATCATAATGAGTAGTGCTAGCTATTCATTGCAATCGATGTGAGCACCGTTCTCACATAAACGGATAAGTTTTCGTTACGCACATGCAAATAATAGATTTTGGGTTCGAAGCAAATTCAAAGTGAATAGTACCTAGGTACAAGTAACTGAAAATCGGCATCTAGGTACTTTTGTTGTACCTGAGGTACAAAACTAGGTATTTTTATTTCTCGGTATCTGTGTCTGTATCGTCGGTACATTTTCCAGTAACTTGTAACTAAGTGAAGTTACTTTTTACAGGTAGTTTTGTATTCACTTCGTCAAAATAATAGAAGCTAATAATTCTTGAAGTATTAACACACTACCATGTGCCGTGATTAACGTTGAGTTGGGTGCGACCTGGGAGGCACTGACTTGATCGAACGACGTTTTAGCGAACGAAGCCCCGCCCATGATGTTTCATCGAACGACACTTTAGCGAATGGCAGCGAACGGTGGATTAGAGACACCGTTCTAGAGACACCAATTTATCGAATAGCTTCGGAAATCCGTTTAAAGAAAATAGTGACCTGCTTCCTTCATCTCAAACCAAAATCGACTTTATTGCGCGTCTGAAGCTCCTCTGACAGCTATACAAGGGAGAAGATAACTTGAAAGATTCGCGCAGTTTCTTTTGTCGGTATCTTGCCCTAGTGGTGGCTCTCTTCTGCCATAAATACAATATAAAATATAGCTGAAAATAAATTATAATTACAATCGTAAAACAATGTAACATCGCGTATATAATATGGTTTCCACTCAATAAATCGGACTCAAATTTTGCAATTATCAAGACTGAAAAAATTCCGAAAGAGCTAAAAGCTTATATCTCTTCGGACGTACGAAAGAAAAATAAAACGAGAAAGCTTGAAGCCTTTCGCTCGTCGTCGCGAAGGTAAGGTGCATCTGCACTCGACTCATCCGTTTCTTCATGCGGCCGACGTCTTCTGGGCCCGTCGACGTCAGTACCGGCTCTGAGGGCAAGAACGTCAACAAGTTAAGGCCCGTTCACACTCTTGCGACCGAGTACGACCGAGAGAGACCAGACCGGTTTTCAATCCTTTTGCGACTTCTTAGGACCGGATGCGCTGCCGGCGAAGCTGGTCCTGAGAGATCGCAAGAGGTTTAAAAACCGGTTTGGTCTCTCTCGGTCGTACTCGGTCGCAAGAGTGTGAACGGGCCTTTATGGTTACGGCGGTTTGGGCGTGACATGGTGAACAGTGGAAGCTGTGGCCTCGGTGAACCAATTGGAGTGTGGGGATAAGGCACGTGAGGACTCAACTCCGATGTGCACATCGCATTGACACCAATGAGGCACATTTATCGAACTCGGTTTTGTGTGTATCCTTGAGTGTAAAAAGCTTTACTTCCAAAATATTCTGACAAATTTGGGGGGAAAATAAGTAAAGAAAGTATCTTTGAAGAAACTGTACCTGTACCTAGGTACATTTTAGAGCGAGTACCTAGGTACGTATCTAGGTACTTTTTCGTGTGAGTAACTGCAACTGTATCTTAGGTACATTTTTGAAGTAACTTTTACAACACGGGTTTTGGCCGAATATTTTTAAAAGAATATTGAATAGTTGCTGAGCCTTTCTCCATGCCTCTCACTATAGTTACACTATGCTTAAATAAAACTTGAGTTGAACTGGCGAAGGTTGTTCCCAAGCTTCTAATTGCCCACTTAATGAGCTCTGTTAAATTTAATCTAGCTATATTTATGGACTGTGGCCTCAGAAAGTCCAATACCTACATTGGGATAACAAGTAAATGATAGATTGGACCTAAAATTAAACCTATAAAGAACCCAGTGACGCCTAATTGAGAGGATTTATAAAGGTTTCGCTATATAAAAATATTTTCTTCAATCCTTGATTTAAAAAAAAGGCACAAATAATGAACACAGGTTGTGAGAACATCGCTGCCTAACATATACCCTCGTATAATAGCCACAGATAATTTTTTTTTTAAATTTCACTGCAATTTAAATATCTGCAATCACGACATTTCCTCTTTTTTTTCTCCTTTTTTTTTTATTACATTATGAACGCGCGTGCGCCGTACCACTTTGAAGGTGTGTTTTGCCCATGTGCGCAGTCGTGCTGCGGCGAAGCGAGTCGCGAGATCGTGAGTGTCAGCTCCGCGGGTATCGCTTCTCCCCAGCACACCCCTTTTAGAGGAGAAGTGCACTCAAGGGGCTAGCCCGCTGCGATCAACACCTCGAAAAGTACGAATATCGCAGTTGATCTTGAAGTGAATATCAAATAGCGTAATATTTGAAACTACAATTTGATAATTCGAATATTCGCGAAGCCCTACTCTTCGCCTACGGTACTTACTTATGCATCCAAAAAACAACAACAACAACAACTCTACTTTCTTCATTTTCAGCGGCACCGCCAACAATCCAACGACCCAGACCCTTTTCAGTTTCCTTTTCAAGAACAGCTCCTTCTGGATTTTGCAGACGTGGCGCAAATTGTGTACAAATAGAGCCTTTGAAGGAGCATATAGCAGAGTTATTCGTTCTGGCGCAGTTTGACGCAAATGACGCAGCAGTTCCACCGCTGCTGACCTGCTAGAGTTGTAAACATCACACTGAGAAAAATCCTGATTCTTCCCGTTTTCAGTATAGGATAATAACGACAGAGCTGGATAAAAACTCCAGGTAAGGAATATATCTGTTACGGACAGTTCGTCTGATCACACAAATGTGGACTAAAGTAACTTCTGTGCCGTTAGAACCTCCTTCAAAATTATGCTGGCCTACACTTATGACCTTGGATACACTTCACGACGTCGTCGTGCGTGACTCAACTTCGCAGCCTTTTCACCCTTCCCAAATACGAGGGGCGTTCATAAAGTTCGTGTTATCGGCACAAGAAATTGAAAAAAACGGAACAAAACAGGCATCAACATGAGCGCGCGTCCCTCTAGTTTCCGCACAGTATAAACATCGCATGCTATCGTGCAGGGACTCCGGAAGTAGATTTTGAGGGGGGGGGGGGGGGCTGAAGTCAAGCATTTTGTGTTTATATATTTTATTATAGGAGACAAGGGCTGGAGCTGAATTTCTGTTATTTTAATTTTTACTTATTGTTTTATTAAAAATAAAATAATATTTCTATGAAGTTCCTTACTTAGCATGTGCAATCACCTTTCCGTCCTGCTTTATGCATAGTGATTCAGACAATTTTAAAATCCCTACAAGGATACACAGCATTGCAAAATTGAGTTTTGCGGAGAATCACGTTTATTATTCTTCAAATGTTCATCCAGAAAGGACATCCGCGCTATGAAATAAAGTACTAAAGCCAAGATAATACATATATACAATGACATCTCAATACATATCTAGAAAATGTGCACAAAAGCGTGATGAAGGAAACATATCCATATATAGGCGCCAAGGCCAAAGGTCGCCGTTCGCTCAGCAGTCCTGGAGACAAATTCCTTGATGATGTCGTCCAGGTTGAGCTCATGCAGTTCTTCCTTTTTGAATGTGCAAAATAAGGAGGTGTGTTAGCCTCCCCTGACTCATGCGGCTGCATAGGTACGTTTTAATTAGCGCTTCCTGAAGTGACAGATGCAGGCACAAAATGAAGAAGTTTTGTATATTTTACGACTTGGTCCAGGAGGTCACCAATTTCGGCGGATTTTGCCTGTATTGTCCTCAATATTGCGTCCATTGTGCAGGGAATCAAGGTTGCATAAAAGAGCCGGCAAAAGTAAAAGCTGCGTTGAGAGTCGGGCCAGATCAAAATCACATGCATGCACTCCTAGGGCCTCTTTTAGGTCATCTGTTGTGGACTGTCTTCCCCCGGCGGCGTTTATCAAGGTGCTCTCTAGTTTTAATAGCTGCTTCCTACCAGGGTGTTCAGACCGCCGCTGAGTTTCGCTCAAAATGCGTTATAGAGCCGCAAAGTGCTCCTTCCGTAACGCTACCTTGCAATCCAGTATAGCTGGCGGAGAAGGTTTGTTGCTCATTTCTAACCCTTTTGGTGGTTTTGTCGGCCTTTCGCTGCGAGGGTCCTTCAAACCTAGCAAAATTGCAGTTGAGCTCGTGTTGTCCCATACACAACTCTTCAAACACGACTTCAAATCGCAGACGAGACATTGCCTCGCAGAGCTCTCTGCAGCCTCTTTGATGCCTGCGGCGCGAAACGTTGAACGTTGCAGTACGCTTGCAAGTTATTCGCATGGACCGAACAAAGCTATAGAAATGTTTATTCCTAGCAGCGTTTTAAACCTTTTCAAAAGCCTCTCATAACCCTTCAAAATGGCCCTGCTGTTGTCTGCAATCGAATATTCTCCTCGTAACAGCTCCTTCAGTGTCTCCTGATCTCTAGCATAGTTTTCAACGACCCTTTTTTTATTATTAAAAAAAAAAAAAAAACTTTACTCTGACAGTTTACGTTGTTGGGCAAAGCAGCAGAAGGTTATTAGGCGTTGATCCGGCCTCTTCCGCCGCCTCGCGGACTGGAGAAATTACAATAGATGAATAAATAGACTTGGCGTTTCTTCGAAGTCGGAATGGGGGGTTCAGCCCCACCCTGAAAAATCTTGGGGGGCTTGGCCCCCCTGCCCCAGTTCCGGAGTCCCTGCTATCGTGGCTTGGAACGCCGCCAGAGAGTCGAAACACAAGTGGCACCGCCCGTCGGTGCCAAGCACTCGCAGTGATTCGTTGTTTTCATTTGAAGCAAAGCAATGCCAATGATATTCATTCCAATCTGGGAGCGTTGTTCGGGGAGAACACCCCAGTTTATGACACTTTGGTTAAATGGCACAGACGCTTCCAGTGTGGCCAAATAAGAGGAAAGCATTTCAAGGACGGCGACCAAGTGATTGCTCAAGTGGGGTGATTCCTGAACACTCAAAACGAGGAGTTCTATAACAATGGCCTCCGGCATGGGGTGAATCGCAGGAAAAAGTGGGTAACTTTTGGTGGTGAACATGTAGACAAAGTTTCAACTCCTACTCGAGTTTGATTGCTGAATCTATTCCTTCGGGACAATAATACGAACTTTATGAACGCCCCTCGTATTGCGGAAGCCTCAGCGGACAGGCGCTAGCGCTCTTGTACTCGAGCAGTGATGGAAGCCCGGGGCACCCTTCGCTTCAATATCTCGCAGAAAGTTGACCCCGATAACAGAGGTTTCGTCACTCGTCGCAAAAGGCAGTAAGGCAAAACCGGTTGTGAAGCTCTATAATGGGCGTTTATCATTGCTTTATCGCACTGGGAGAAAAAAGCCTTCGTGATTAGACAGGACGAGAATGCTTACAAAAAGTTTTTTTTAATTTTTTTTTTCATCAGACAAATTTTAACTTCACGTCAAGTCTCCATGCATTTTTCGGCCCTGGCAACGGTTTGTTCGAAGCACAGCGCCATCTTATGACGTCATCACTTACGAGGTCAGTGTACCTTTTCCGAGATGGCTCTGCCTGATAGGTTCTGCACATGTGCAAGCCTTCCTCTCGCAGCGGCGATAGCTCGAAGTTCGGTTGGCGTTTGGGAAAAGAACGGTTGCACTATCTCTCGTTACTAGATTACCTCAGTTGTGGAACTCCCTCGGAAGGGGTACCCCCTCCCCTCAGTCACTTCAGTCCGCCTCCCGTCGTTTGAAGCGCCATCTAGATTTTCGTTTCATAACTGTGTGTTCCATAGAGCAGAGCTGGAGCGCCATCTAGACGCTGTGCTTCGAAACGTACGTATTCCATAGAATACACTGCAGTTACCATAGCGGCCGTCCGGCGCGTCGAACGACGGGAGGCGAGTCGTGGTGAGTGAGGGGTACTGCCCGTGCAAGCAGCGTCTATGAGCAGTTCCGTAACTGAGCCAATTTAATAACGCTGCCCCTAGATTGAGTTATGACCATAAATAGACGATTTCAGAATCCTCTTGAGTGCCCATTTAAGGGCGGTTTAATACAATCCGGGCGTGCGGGAACTTCCAAGACCCGGAAGTGACGTCGCCGGTGATGCCACCGGTCACATTTTTCGTGCTCCTGGAGACAGATCGAAAGTGAAAAATGTTCAACTTTTCGGGACCCGGACGCGTTCGAATTCAGCGGTAGCCAATCAGGGGAGGGCGGTCCGCACTCCTCGCCAATCGTGCGCGGGAGCGGGAAGAACGGTATACCTTTTTTTTTTTTAAGGGTTTTGTTTTTAGGAAAAGGACAAAGGCAGAAGCTGGCTTATGTTGTTTTCAGATTCGTACAGTACTCATTAGAAGTAATCAAATCGCTGGTATTCAATTGCCTCTTAGAGCAATTTCGTAATTTGATTACGTTCATTAGGAAGTAATCTAAAGAGTAATCCTGAATCATTTTGGAATTACTGAAATTACTTCTAACCGTTACTACGTTTCTCTTCCCTTTCTGCGTCGCCTTTTGTTTGCTACAAAGGAACTCTCGATTGATGGATTAAAGTCTGCCAATCTAATAATAGACAGTAGCATATGCTCGTTTTCAGACCGACAAAACAAAATCTGAAGTAATCGGAAATGTACCGCTTACTCTTTCGAGTAACGTTCAATTACCCTTCTTCTCACAGAAATTGCGTTTTCTAATTGAATACTTTTCACAAAGAGTGAAAGTACTTGTAATGAATTCTTGTTTTCGGGTAACGCGTACAAGACTAAGTTGTGTCCCCCCCCCCCCCCCCCCCCTCGAAGTCACACAAAAATCCAACAAGAGGGAGCTATTTCTCGCTCTCTCTCCCGTCCACTACTCCGCGTTTTTCCCTTTCCCCTGCGGCCAGCACAACCATAGCCTCTCTCTATACTCACAAAGCCTGGCAGTTCGACGACGGAGCCATAGAGTGCCCGGTCGCAGATTTGGAGCGAGAGGATCTGGTAGCACAGAGCTATTCTCCGGGGAACCTGGGCGTCAGCGCACAGCTTTTGCAGCGGCGAGGACCCGAAACATGGTTTTCGATCCCGTCGAGAAAAGAAGCGGTAGCGCGTGGAGCACGAGCGGACATTCCATCGCTCGGGAGAAGTGTGTTTCGGCGTCTCGCCGCAGCGGGCCGCCTGACACGTTGCTCTCCTCATCCGTTGTCTGCCGCTCTACCTTTTCAATTTCGGCGGCCGCTTCTCGCGGCGATCTGCCAGGCTTTGTCAGTATAGAGGAGGCTATGGCACAACAAACAACCCCTTCCATGGAGTTCCATGGAGCGAATCATGCGACGAATAACTGACGAACTTCGCCCGCACACCTGCTGATGCCACGTGGCATCAACATGTGGCATCAGCCAGCCGCTGTATTGATGCCACGCGCAAAGCAAAAGCCGTTGGGCAAAATTCGTTGATTTTTCGCAGCATATTCGCCCCATGGAGTCCAGCCTTTCCCCGTGGCAGAACGTTTATAAGAAAAGCTACGGAGCTTCTTGAAGAAAAAAAAAAAAGAGTTAGAAGTCAATTTTAGTGTATTTTTACCCCTGAACCCGAATACCCGAACCATTTGCTGCGCCAGTATTGTTAAACGCGAGAAAACGCGAAGGACAGTCGATGTTCGCGACGTCATCGACGGATCTTTTTGGGTGCCCAAGGCTAGGGAGGCGGGGGCTTCAGCCTCATTTGGAAATTGCTCTTATGTCTCTCCGGCGCGTCGCATTGAAAGATAATTGTGATAGCTGTTATTCTAAAGGTCAATGAACGCAATTCAAGTGTTTCTTCTCAAATGCAGAACTGCCCCTGTAACTGGGTTGTTAGACATTGAATTGCCTGTTACACGACAGCCAGCACTCCACGATATGTGAGTGCAGCTTCATATTTCGTCATTAATCGTATAGAACGAACGAAATGATTTCTAGCGCGTTCCAAATTTGACGGTTTCTCGACGTTTTCTAGTATTAAACATTACAATGACGCTACACCTGCGCACACGGTAGGCTCCTGTAGTCTTACTTTCAGTAAAGAGCTAAACTGTTTTATACTGAAAAAAAACCTCATCATCAAACCGACCCCCCCCCCCCCCTTATTGATATGTGATCTGAATATTTGTTTCTGGGGACAAAAATGACAAGGTGTGAAACCTTCGTCAGGCTTCACACCTTTAGTACCTGTCTCCATTTCGGTTGATTCCGGAAATAAAATAAGTATGCATTCATCATTCATTCATAACACTTAAACAACAAAAAAATTACCTTAAATGGCCTGACTGCAGACCGCTGCGTTCAATACGCCTGTGCCACTTCGCCTAGCTTAATTTGTCGTACAAGGCTGCTTTCATCTCAATTCAATGCACCCTTAATTCGATGGAATGATTATTTGACCTTAAAATTAGTCGGCACGTAAACAGTAAAGCAATAACTATCTTGACAGATTGTCATGTTCTTAGGTGCTATACGGGGGGGGGGGGGGGGGGCTTGCACCGTATAGTTGTGTGAACATCTTCATGTTTCGCCATTAACTTAATAGGCTGAACACTTTTAGTTCTAGCGCGTTTTAACGCTGTGCGTGTGCGTTTCTGTGCTTCCGCCAAGAGGTGGCGTGCTTTCTCCTCATCGGCCGGTTTTGCAGCGAGCATTACTCCAGGGAGCTTTCCTCCATTGAACATTTCTCCTGCGTTTTGAACACGCGTTTTAAAAGTTTCTTGGCTTCCACTAGACGGGACCTATTGCTAAATTACCCAAGCATCAAGGAGAATGCAGGGATTGGTGTTCCACGCGCCTCACGTGCTGGCTTCAGCAGTAGTAAACGTTCTAAAGCAAATACCTCGGAACAAATTGTATCTTGCACGCGCGTTCGTCAATGCTTTATTTTCGTTATTTACTTTGAATCTCCTATACGGGGAAGGCGTTGCGCGTGTGGCGCGTGGAACACCAATCCCTGCATCCTCCTTGATGCTTGGGTAATATAGCAAATGGCCTTCATGCGCTCTCGTGACGCGCGCTCTAATGACGCGTGCTCTCATGTCGTGGCGCTCCGCTGTCGTGGCGCTCTCCCGTCGGCGCTCTATAGTGTCGTGCGGTCTCGTGTTATACAGCCATTTATGTCGATAGACGTTTTAGTACTCATCTTCGCCGGACCTTTACGGGAAATATATTTACATGCTTAATTAACTACCGAGTGTAAAATAGGGAGGGACAGAGGCTTTCTTTCAACTGAAGTGTTGCGCTATGATTCATTTTACAACTCAGCTCTTAGGCGCTCGTTCCCGTGTTTCGCGGCGTCCTGGATCGCGTCTCCGACTGGTGTGTTTAGCGTCCTATCCAGCCCATACATCAAAAGCGGTCCCGAAGTGACAACAAATGACGTCACACAAGCCGGAGTGTCATGCTGTTGCCTGTCGCGATCCTGGCGGTTGGCCGTAGAAATGCTGGCGAAAAGCGCGGGCGAACGCGAGTGTCGCTGTCGTCACGGCGTCCCAGGCGTCCCAACTTTCGGCTGCTGTAACTTCCGTGGACTGTCACAGTGGAGAGCGACCTGCAGCAGGACAGGCGTCTGCCACAGATACCACAACTGTTGGGACGCCGCCAGGATCGCGACCGGCGACAGCATGACACTTCTATGACGTCATCAGGCGGAAATCGAGGGACCACTTTTTGGGCGCGGTAAACACACCAGTCGGAGACGCGGTCCAGGGCCAGGCACCCGACAGTCGACGTAACCGCGCGCGTTGCATTAGGGGATGTCACAGACCTATGCACCAATTCAGTTCCCCGCTAAATTTAGCGAAGAAACTGAATTTGTGTGTAAGTCTTTGACGTTCCATAATACAACACTGCGGATTCAGTCTCCCCCTACATTTAGCGGTAAAACTGACGTCACATGACCTCAACACCGATTCATTTTTCCGGCTAAATTTAGCACGGAAATTGAAGTGGTGTTGAGGTCATGTAGCGTGAATTGTCCAGCTAAATTTGGCGGGGAAACTGTGGGAAGAGGGGACGTTAATGGAGGAGAAGATGGGAGATAAGGAGGAGGAGTCCACCCTCTCCCTTCTCCCCTTCTTCTCTTTCTCCTACCCTCCTCCTCCTCCCCCTATAACCTCGTTCTTCTCCGTACCCTCGCTCCTCCTCCATACCGAACCCTCCTCCTTCGTGCCCTCTACTCCTCCCGCGTATCCTCCCGACACGGCATATCGCATATTCAAAATACCTCAAGAGCTGCGCTCTAATTTCGCATTACAGGGATTTGTA
>JAZHYW010030463.1:0-44488 GCA_037355805.1 Ixodes ricinus | reverse complement strand
ACCGGTGACCTGGCCGGAGCTGCGGCCCCCTGGCACGACAGTGCCCGCTGAAACCAACGCGGCCACTTGCCGGGAACCGCTGCAGCCTCCCATGATGACGTTTGCCCGCCGCCCGCCCACCGCCTGCACATTGACGTGAGGCTTGCCGCGTAAACATTGTTGGGCTAATAAACAGTTAACCTAGGCAGTGTATAGCGTCCACCCGAGGAGGGGGCGTTAAAGAACCGCCCACAACATCGAAATGGAAACAAGATGACGTCTGTCAGCGCTTTTATTCTGCTGTGACAAGATCTGGAGGCGCCCAGAGGCGAAGCCGCGACGAGCGCGACACTGTGGCGCAGGTCGCCAGTCGCCCAGTGCCCTGGACGCTGCTTGAATTTTTGCGTGTGTGTTTTTCTAGAAACAGCAAGTTGGCCGTTGAATATTTGTCCTTTTTTGTTTGTTTTTAATCGTCTTTCCGCGTGGCCTTCGCTGTCTTTCTCTTCAACTCAGTCGTTCGAGCAAGTCGTTCGGGCGTCGCGGTGCGTGGTAAGCTCAGCCGTAAAGACCTTAGCCTAGCAGTCCTATTACACTGGCTAAATTTCTCATCTACCCTGGGTAACAACAGTCACTGTGCGTGCTGGCTGATTGAGTTCACATGTGAGTACTGTACATTCATAGTTTCCAAGCACCTGCTTAACCACGTAATTATCATAAAAGTGGTGTTTGCGTTAAAAAGTTAAGATCGCAAAATGAAATTAAGCATATATTTGTTTTGACGTCCTCGCTTCCGCAGCACGGCTTCTGATGACCTAGTTTTTCTTTAAATGCAGATAACGCCGTGTTGAACTCGACTTTTTCTTGTTAACAACTGGGAGTTGTGGATATTTTTTACGACCGGTTTCAGCTGGTTCGCGCTTGGTGAAACCCGTACCCAAATTGTTATTTCAGAATCATTACTAAATATGCAGAACCGAACCGGAACAAAGTGCGAAACTACCAAACCAGAACCCAAACTTAACCAAAATATTGACCGGTTCGTCTCCCTGCTTTTAAGTTGCAACCCAACTGATCTTTTAGTGTTTGCGTGGAACACAAATAAAGAGTTAGAATAAATATGTTAAGAAATCGCGAGAATCGCAAAGCAAACGGAAAGGTTTACATTCCAAGACAGGTTCCATAACATGGTGCTACAGTCGCTTGTGCTGGCGCCGTGTACCTATTGCACTTTATCAGCGGTTTTCAGTTCTTGTCGCAGTCATTTGGGGCAGGTGTACGCGGCGTCGCTTCTAACAGCGCACTAGCACTGCTGTTGTGCAAGTATACTCGAAGCAGAGAGGAAGATGTCTTCTTGCACCACTCACCGTTAGACATTTTTAAGGCCTTATTAAACAGAAAACACGCTAACCATGTATGTGAGGAGCGTATACGGTCTGTTTGCCAAGCAAATCGTTGGTTTTAACTTTTTTACCGTTTCTTGCGACTCTCGAGCTTTTTACGCTTGATCGCACAATCGATGTCTGCAGTGACACCAAGTTCCATGAGGCGCTTTGTGCGACCACCCATCGGCTTAGTAGAATGAGAGCTTTCAGAAATCTTTTGCATACTTTTACAGCAAAGCTGTTTTGTGTTATGATCTGAAAAAAAAAATGCGTTCATGGACGTTAACAAAACCTTCCGTTTAAACGGCGCTCCTTTGTTCCGAATGGTCGTGGCAAGTATAAATGAAAAAGGGGGCAACCCCGCGCGAGTCAGCCTTCCTATGGCACTATTAGATAGTGAGATCCTGACCCCCTGTTAACATCTACGGTCACCGACTTATATCAGCTAAAAATGCGCTGTGACGAGGCTGAGGGCACAACGCGCCGATCTAACCTTCCCTTCTTTCGCTTCCGCAATGCTGATAAAGAGACTTGGGCTCTTTCTCAGCATCGCTGATATAGAGCCTAAGTCGCGGTAAAACCTAAAATAGTCGTATACTACACACGTATACGCGTTTACCAACGGCCAACAACAGAACGAGTAACGATCTCACGTTTAGCACGAACGTATCCGAAGTCAAAATACAACCAATGGCGGTTTGCCATAGTGACCATATAAGGCAATGATTACTTTAGTCACTAAGAATTAAATAAAGACAATTAAACAACAAATTCGTGTACATGTCTTCATTGCAATCAAATATAGATCGTATAGATGTCGTATAGTTGTCGTCAAGTTGTTGTAAAGTTGTCGTAAATATAACAGCTCCGCTGGTTCTCCATCTTCACGTGATGTGGACGGGCTCTGCAATATTTTCCCAGTCGTCTCAGCGTTTGATGTTAATAGCTAGATGCTGCGTTTTTCTAGTAATACAATGTGACTGTCAATGGCCGTTTTTTCATGTTTACGATCTAGAAGAATGGAATTGTGGAATTCAGCCATTCCAGGAGTGGGAATGGGCTCAGTGTGTCGATTCTGAGGAGTTGAAAGGAATGGAAATCTCGGAAACTCCGATTCCCCGGAATGGAATAGGAACGGAATGGAATGAGGGTGCCCATTTTTCAACACTGGTGGATAGTGATACTTTGGGGAAGGAGGGAGGGGAGGGGGAGGGGGTGTTTCTGCGCGAGATGCTTTGTTGGAGAGAGGTGCCTGACCAATCATTAACTTATGCATCCGCTGCTCTAAGGAATTGTATAAAGCATAATTTAGCTTTCTCGAATGTAATTTATATGGCCTATTTTGACAATGGGATACAAATCTTTGATTTTAATGTGCCAGCTGACACATATTTAGAAAATAATAATTAGGTAACATTCGGTACTTAGTTCGCAAACTATTCCTTAACCTAGGGATTTGACGTGCCCCGATGACTTTATTCCTATCTCGAAAAATATTAGTCTATTTTAAGCTTTTCTTTATTTTTTAACATTTGGCGACACGCATCCTAGGTAAACACTTGGGTGACCCAAAACGTTCTATTATTGTACCAGACACGCCTGGCACTGAAGCATATTTATTGCCTGTTCACCCAAAGGCTCAAAATATTATTACCTCGATAAGGAGTACAATTTTTCGAATAAAAAGGAAAACAACGCTCGCGGTCATACTTTCAGTCGATTCGGATTGCTATGAGAAACTCCAATACACAAGATGTTGTTAAAAACAGAAAAGAAAAAAGTAAACAGGGTGCACTTTGTAGTTAGACTGGGTATTGCGCGGGAGCGTCGGTCCTGAAGAGAGACCACTCCAATCGTTCACTCTTCCCTCGGGCAGTTGACAAAAAGAGAAATTACTGGTATTATTGGCTCAAAACAAATATTCAATGTTGCCGTGTTTTCCGGTCAAGACAGAAGCCAACGTGAGTAAGTTATTGCTGTGCCGTACAAAGGATTTCAAATCGCAGGATACCGAAAACCGAAATAATAAAAAACAAATATTAGAAAATTGGAAAAGTAAGGAAAAAAGTAAAAATAAAAATAAACGGTTGTCCAAATAAAAAAAATATCGATATAAATATTCCTCGCGAGAAGAAACAAAAATTGTAAACACTTGCACAACCTGTAAGGTGAAACACAGCGACAGTGGGAGGTGTGCCGTCGGAGCCGCTAAAGTGTCATTTCGGAGTCGATGGACTAAATGAATGGTCAAGGTGCAAGTGCGCACCGCAGAGATGGCGTAGGCGTTTCGTATTAAACCGAGAAAAACAGCGCACGAAAATGCCACAACGGTTTGTAACCCATGAGGGTGCATTAAATAGAGAGCATTTCAACAGTCTGCGTTAAGAAGGAAGAGTGTTTTCGTACGTCACTTCGGTGCAAATATTGATACGTGCTAAACGAGAAGCGCCGGATAAACAGGGACAGGAAGATAGACAAGACGAAGTGCACTCTCGAATGAAAGTTTATTGAAACAAACACAGACTAGTATTACCATCTTTGTGGCATTCGTTTCGAAAATAAAGCTCTGTATCTGTGAGGTGCGTTGACGGGGCACCAACGCACTTGGCTTTCTAATAAATCACGCATCGTAAACTTTTAAGGCAGTTTTATCCGCGAATCTCCCTAATTCTAGCTCCTTAGCGAATTCTGGGTCATGGGCACCCATCCCGGTGCATTGCCAGATTGCCTGGCGGGGACCGTCTTACTAATCATGCCTGTTGTCTCGCTACCATGCATGACCATGCATGTTACCTCGCCTTGTTTATCTTGTTATCAGCGGCCCGTGGAATGTTTGGGCGGAGTGCCGAAAATGACCCGTGACGATAGGGGCGCATTCGATGGCGCGAAACCGCGAAAGCTTCCACTAACAGCTATCGCTGTAATAACATCGCCGTAAAATGCAACATAGAACACAAAGTCAGAACGATGTCTTCACCCGTCTTCGTCATTGTTGCTACTTTCAGGTTATCGTTGTAATTATACTTCCGTTTCAGCTCAGTCTAGACGCACGCCGATGCTCCAGTACCGGGACCAATCAAACGGCGTCAAAATCGCAAAGTCACTGTGCCCTGATGTTTATGATTAGGTCAGCGACGACAGGAACACGAACACGACGAATATTACCACGCTGGTTCGCTTTTGATGCAGTCTGATTGGTCCCATCAGTTCGTAGCGTCGGCTGCCCTGGACTCGAGGTGAGGCGAAGTATCGACCAAGTCCAGGTTTACGAGCCAGCCCGCGTTTGGCCACACCGGGCGTGGGCAGTGAGCGTGCGCAGAAACCAGGTTCGCCCGAGGCGAAGCATCTGCGCAGGATCAGCGCCACGGGCAGCGCAAACCAAAGTGGCGTGACGTCAGAGAGTTGAGTTGGTCTATGGCGTCACTATAAAATTTACGCGTAGAGTATCGACACTCGATCGTTGTTTCTTGTGAGCGCCGCCATGCTGGAGCTCAGCGGAGAGCGGACGCGGTTAGCGATATTTAAGGTTCGGAATTGAGCTGTTCTAAGCTTTAGATATGGAGTCAGGTAGCTCGGACGATTCCTTGCGCTCTGTCGTGCGCGTGTGTGCGTGTGCGTGCGCGCGCGTGCGCGTGTGTGTGTGTGTGTGTGTGTGTGTGTGTGTGTGTGTGTGTGTGTGTGTGTGTGTGTGTGTGTGTGTGTGTGTGTGTGTGTGTGTGTGTGCGTGCGTGCGTGCGTGCGCGTGCGTGTGTGTGTGTGTGTGTGTGCGTGCGTGCGTGCGCGTGTGTGTGCTGTGCTGTGTGTGTGCGTGTGTGCGTGTGCGTGTGCGTGTGCGTGTGTGCGTGTGCGTGTGTGCGTGTGTGTGTGTGTGTGTGTGTGTGTGTGTGTGTGTGTGTTGAAAAACAAAACCGTTTTTTTTTCAAATTTCAGGTGGAACTCAGAGAACTGGCAACGTATTGTTTCAGCAATGACATGACTAATGCGTCGTTACTCCGAGAAACATAGCTTACTGAGTGGCTCTATTTGTAAGATTACCAGCACGTCCTAATTCGACAGTTTTTGTTGTTTATTTTCTTCGGGTTATTCGCTTCAAGAATGAAAGATATATGTACATATTGTTTTCAAAGTGGCCTTACAATCACGGCCGGTACAAATTCACTAAACTTTAGTTGTTGTTGTTTTCCACACAGAAGGCAGCACATACGAAGGGCAGAGCAACGCACCTGAGAGGGGGTTCAGCTATTCAGCCGGAAAGGCAAGTACTAAACTCTGCGCCTTAGATGACACATATAAAATGGCCAAATCATTTATTCGCCATCGATATATTTTTGTTAATATTATTCATGAGCCACTAGAAGTGAATGTAATTCGCTTTATAGCAGCACACATGAACATCGTTAAAAGGACTGTTGCTAATGTGTATATAGATAGTTTAATAAATAGAGTATAGAGTATTTATAAAATAGGAGCATATTTTCAAATTTTGACCGAATACGGCAGGCAAAAAAGACGTCAAGATCGGCTGGACCCTCAAAATTCCAACAGCAAAAATCAAATTCGGATTACAAGCCATATGCGGGATTCTGTCAATTTGGTTTTATAAAACATTAAGCTATGAGATTTTTTTTCTATATGTGTGTCAAACCTCAGATAACGCATAAGCTAAATTGTTGGCTCTAAAGAAGAATATTAATATTATTTAACGTAATAAAACCGTCACGTCTTCTTCTCAATTAGAGGTTGCAACAGTCTTCGTCCCATAAAAGTCGCTCCCGTATTTCTTAAATCAAAGCTTCTCACGTCTCAACAAACACACCCTTGAACTTTCCGCGCTCCCTTTTTCTTAAATTAGTATTAAAAGCAAGCCAATGCTCTCAACTGCTCAAGAGACTTCCCAGACATCAAAAAGGGGTTAATTTATGTGTCAGAGGGGAGGATGGGGAAGGGGGGAGGGGCTTTGTATAAAGTTGTGATGTCATAAACCAAAGTAATTTTCACTTCATTAATTCAAATTTTAAGCAAAAATGGGCTTCTCATGGAAGGCTTTTAAAATATTATTCGTTAGAGAAAAATCAGTCATCTTCTTTAGGTCCTTATTTCGAAACCTTGTTCACATTAGGCTCACTGAAAAAGTACGGCGAAAAAACCCAATCCCGCACCTGATCACGTTACACCGCCGTTTATACAAGGCTGTTATAATGTATGCTAAAGTTATTCAACTAGCGATAGTGAAAACGCGAGTTCCGGGATGCAAATTGAAGCAAACAGCAACCATTCTACTTTCGCGGTGCTTGCATACTCTTATGGAAAAACGCGCGTGTATTTTGTCTCTGCTCCATAGAATAACACGGATCGCCTTTGTTATATGGGTCGTAGCAGAGCAGTATGCCCCGTTATTAACATTATAGAAGTGTAATTGCTTTAATTCGAATCACACAGCTCACACACCATACAAAAAGACAGTCTGCAAACACCAGTCGCAGCATTATCCGTGGGAACAATGCCGCGTACCAAGTTCTGTCCTTGAACTCATTGTCATGCGGCATTCGGAGCACGAATCTCGTGGTGTCTAGCGTTCGAATTTCTATGCAGACTGTCTTTTGTATGATCTAGTATAAGCAGTGTGACCCCGGGTTTAGTTACAGTATTTTTTGCATCAGTTAACGACGTCAAACTCTGCTATATTCAGGCCCAAACTTGTGTTCCACTGCAGATGTGTAAGGACAAGCGACAAATCTAAAAATTACAATCGGAATGGATGTTGAGTGTGTTCACAAAGCGCCAGCATTCCGCTGATGGTAATATATTGCTAATATGATAGCCCTGTCATTATATGAAAATTAATCCTTCGTGAAACTTTACAAGCTCGGTTAAAAATCCCCAAAACGTAAAAAATAATGTACGTGGGCGATGAAAGTTGTCTCTTTTTATTTCTTATGCCAGACAGTGTTTACTCAGCACCTATCTTCTGGTATCTTCCTATTTTTTAAAATTTCGAGAGTGCAGGTAATATTTTCAAAGTTAGGAAAAGCATCGGAGCGAATATGTGTGAGCAGCAAAAAAATAAAGCAATACTTCTTCAGTGCAAGTCGTACTATAGCTACTTGGTGTTCGCTTTATTTTGATCGTCTACATACAAAGTGAGTTAGTGAGTCAGTGTTACTGCGTAGTTCTTTCCCATTCTCATGGTTTTCCGGATGCCTTTCGTTCGTTTGGCAAGTGAATATTCCATGCAGAAAACCGCCGACGCCGTGTTCGTGCTAACAGTGTCCAACAGTGTGCATAAATGCACATTTGAAGCTATTTCGGCACACTGTTTTTATTCCTTGATTTTGAAAGACAAACACTCTAACTGAACAACATTTTCATCGGGATTGAGAGATGTTGCAGGCTATTTACTACGTTAAAATTATTCGCAATATTTTCTCTTATAATTCAGCGCAGAGCTAAAAACACCCCCAATTTTTTACATAGGAATGCCTTACCGGAAGTCAACTTTTGACTCGTTGCTGTCGGCTTAAATTTTCAATAGCACACTAGCGTCAGCTGAACGTCTAGCCTACATTATATCAACTCTATGACCGACCCTTATGCCATGGAAGCCAGATGACGCCGTCAAAAGTGAAGCCGGGAGACTTCGGTTCGGAGGAACACGCCCCCAACGATGACCCAATCCAAAAGACGCTATTGATGTAAAAGAGAGCTTATTTAACACCATCCAGCGCCAACACCGGTTTTGACTGGGCTTAATCCCCCTTTGGGGAGTTCTCACCATCCGTGTGCTCTTCTTCCAGCTTCACTTGGCACCTAATATTTTGACGAGCCTTAGAGGAAAATTTTCTGGTGCTGCAGGAGGTCTTCTTTTTTCTGAACTTCAGTATTAAGTATTAAACAGTTCTGAAGTTTCTCTTTCCGTTTCTGACCTTCAGCTTAAGCATCAAATAGTTCTGAAGAAAGTATCCTTTGCGATGGAAACCGAAGAAGTTAAAACGGTTGTGAATTTTCGCAAAACGAAACAAAAATATCAGTCATTGTCTTCGTAGCGAAATACAATTGATTGCGCAACTTATACTTTACTAGGAATAATGCATTCCACTCAGCTCATTTGTCTTAGGCAGCGCGCCTACAGCGATATATTCACACCTCGCAAGCAGCCCTTCGCGTCCGAGAGAACGCATGTGCATTGCGCTGTCCACACTGTCGCCCAGCGGCGTCGCGCCGAAGGAGAGGGTTGCCGCCGTCGTACCGAAGTATCGGATTTGCCAGGACACCAGAAACGGCTGTCTTCAATTGGCGCTCGAGTGTCCATTAAGATAGCTGGTGGCTCTGTCAATAAAACTTATTTCATACTCCAGTGTCATGTGTTGACTTAAAAGTTGTTTCAATTTAAAAACAAAACTAATTATGGTGATAAAACTGTATTTCGTCGGGCACTGCCGCGTTCGCTATCAATCGCAGATAAAAATTGGTTCTTCGATTACGTCCTAATTATTCCTTGATTTTGCTGATGTTTCGATGGTGAGAACGTAAGAACTGACCAGTACAAAAGGGAGACCCATAAGTGCCTCAGTTAAATTTTCCCCATCAAAAGACTTGAGCCAAGCTTGTATCAAGAGATTAATCCGACACACTACAAAATAAGCGTTTACGTGATCACTGTGTCTAATTCGTGCGTCGTGTTGTACCAACGTTACTAGAATACTCAGTTGGGAAACTCGCCGTCGAAACCTGGGCCGCTGGCGTCCACCGAGACCGAGCTAAATACGAATACAGCGCCACTCTTTATCAATTGTCTGTACTGTGGTCACCTTGAGCTTTTAGAAAGCATGTTTTTGCGTAAAAAGAAACAGAAAAGGCTCTTTTTGTATAAAATTTATTGGAGTTCCGTAAAAAATGAAGGGCGCGTGATGTTTTTAAAATTTTTAGTTTGCAAGGTTTTGCCGCACAAATAATATTTTTTTTATACAACTACGACTCTGCGGTGCTTTCAGGTAGCGCGTCCCGACCTAGGTGCATTTTAACTTCGGTAGTAACACGCGGCGCGTCCGCCGGAGAGACGGGGGTGGCACCCCTGTAACCTCTTCCACTGTATCTGTTTCGGCACCAAAATGGCCGAATAAAGCCAAAATAGACGTAAGGTGCGGTTCCTCGAATGGCCGCAGCGAGAGAAATGGCGGCGTTGTGTTCGCAACTAGCTCGGTTCTCGAGGACAGATCGGGGTCACTTTTTCCAGAGCAGTCTCTATGGCAGTTTCCCAACTGAGTGGTTTAGTAACGTTGTGTTGTACTGACTTGTCAAACGTACCTGCGTCATAAATGCTTCAGCTTGATAGTACATTCAGCTCCCTTCTTTATCGGCCTCAAGAAAACCGGCGTTAGTTTCACACAGATGTTATGCACTAAGTTGATGATATTGATCAATGTTAGCAACTTGAATTTTGAAAAGGTGTATTCAAGCAGCTAAAGTTATGAAGTAACGATCAGATAGAAATAAAGTTGATGGTTGGGGCAAATGTGTGGAAATCACAGGGATGATTATCTATGAATGCGATAGCATTTATCGTTATGCACACGGGAAGGTGTTAGGTTCCCCGCTAAATATATCGGGGAAACTGAATTGGTGCATAGGTCATGTGACGTAAATTTTACGCTAAATTCAGCGAGAACCTGAATTTGTCTGTAGGTTCCATGACGTAAGGTCACGTGAAATAAGTTTTAGAGCGCAGCTCTTAGACGCCCGTTTCCGGCTTGAGCGGCGTCGCCGTTGCCGTCGGCGTAACCGCGCGGTGCATGATGGGTAAATTTCCCCGC
This sequence comes from Ixodes ricinus, assembly GCA_037355805.1. Taxonomy (NCBI): domain Eukaryota; kingdom Metazoa; phylum Arthropoda; class Arachnida; order Ixodida; family Ixodidae; genus Ixodes; species Ixodes ricinus. The sequence continues at coordinate 34,317 of JAZHYW010030463.1, read as the reverse complement.
TAAATTTAGCGGAAAGTTTTCCCCGCTAAATCTAGCGAAAAATTTTCCCGCTAAATCTAGCGGAAACGTTTCCCCGCTAAATTTAGCGGAAAATTTTCCCGCTAAATTTAGCGGAAAACTTTCCCCGCTAAATTTAGCGGAAAGCTTTCCCCGCTAAATTTAGCGGAAAATTTTCCCCGCTAAATCTATCGAAAATTTTCCCCGCTAAATTTAGCGGAAAAAATTTCCCCGCTAAATCTAGCGTAAAATTTTCCCGCTAAATTTAGCAGAATAATCCCCCCTCCTCCAGGTCACGTGACCCCCCCCTCCCCGAGGTCACGTGACACCCCCCCCCCGTGCCTTCCCCTCCTCCTCAAGAGCTGCGCTCTAATTCGGCGTTATAGGGAGTTGTAAACGGCTTTCATTTTTTACAAATTTTCTGCTAAACATACCGGGAAAATTGAATTGGTGCATCGGACGTGACGTTAATTTCCCGCCAAATTTAGCGGAGAAACTGAATCGGTGCAGGTCACGTGGCGTAAATTTTCTGCTAAATTTAGTGAAGAAACTGAATTGGTGCATAGGTCCTACATTTTTGCTAAATTTAGCAAGGAACTGAGTTTGTGCATAGGTCACCTGAGGTCAATTTTCCTCTAAATTTAACAGGAACCTGAATCGGTGCATAGGTTCCTGACGTAAATTTAGCTGGGGAACTGCTTTGGTGCATAGGACACCGGACGTAAGTATTCCGCTAAATTTAGCGGAGAAACTGAATCGGTGCAGGTCACGTGGCGTGGAATTTTCTGCTAAATTTAGTGGGGCAACTGAATTGGTGCGTAGGTCCAACATTTTTTGCTAAATTTAGCAAGGAAACTGAGTTGGTGCATAGGTCACCTGACGTCAATTTTCCTTCTAAATTTAACAGGAACCTGAATTGGTGCATAGGTTCTCTGATGTAAATCTACCGCTAAATTTAGCTGGGAAACTGATTTGGTGCATAGGACACCGAACGTAAGTATTCTGCTAAATTTAGTGGGAAACTGAATCGGTGCATAGGTTCTACATTTTTTTGCTGAATTTAGCAAGAAAACTGAGTTGGTGCATAGGTCACCTGACGTCAATTTTCCTCTGAATTTAACAGGAACCTGAATTGCTGCAAAGGTTCCCTAACGTAAATTTACCGCTAAATTTAGCTGGGAAGCTGATTTGGTCCGTAGGACACCGGACGTAAGTATTCTGCTAAATTTAGCGGAGAAACTGAATCGGTGCAGGTCACCTGGAGTAAATTTTCTGCTAAATTTAGTGGGGAAACTGAATTCGTGCATAGGTCCTACATTTTTTGCTAAATTTAGCAAGGAAACTGAGTTGGTGCATAGGTCATCTAACGTCCATTTTCTTCTAAATCTAACAGGAACCTGAACTGGTGCATAGGTTCCCTGACGTAAATTTACCGCTAAATTTAGCTGGGGAACTGATTTGGTGCACAGGACACCGGACGTAAGTATTCCGCTAAATTTGAGTGGAGAAACTGAATCGGTGCAGGTCACGTGGCGTAAATTTTCTGCTAAATTTAGTGGGGAAACTGAATTGGTGCATAGGTCTTACATTTTTTGCTAAATTTAGCAAGGGAACTGAGTTGGTGCATAGGTCACCTGATGTCAATTTTCCTCTAATTTTAACAGGAACCTGAATTGGTGCATAGGTTCCCTGACGTAAATTTACCGGTAAATTTAGCTGGGAAACTGATTTGGTGCATAGGACACCGGACGTAAAGTATTCCGCTAAATTTAGCGCAGAAACTGAATCGGTGCATAGCAATGTGGCGTAAATTGGCTAAATTTAGTGGGGAAACTGAATTGGTGCATAGGTCTTACATTTTTTGCAAAATTTAGCAAGGAAACTGAGTTGGTGCATATGTCACCTGATGTCAATTTTCCTCTAATTTTAACAGGAACCTGAATTGGTACATAGGTTCCTGACGTAAATTTACCGGTAAATTTAGCTGGGAAACTGATTTGGTGCATAGGACACCGGACGTAAGTATTCCGCGTAATTTAGCGGAGAAACTGAATCGGTGCAGGTAACGTGGCGTAAATTTTCTGCTAAATTTAGTGGGGAAACTGAGATTGGTCCACAGGTCCTACATTTTTTGCTAAATTTAGCAAGGAAACTGAGTTGGTGCATAGGTCACCTGATGTCAATTTTTCTCTAAATTTAACAGGAACCTGAATTGGTGCATAGGTTCCCTGACGTAAATTTACCGGTAAGTTTAGCTGGGAAACTGATTTGGTGCATAGGACACCGGACGTAAGTATTCCGCTAAATTTAGCGGAGAAACTGAATCGGTGCATGTAACGTGGCGTAAAGTTTCTGCTAAATTTAGTGGGGAAACTGAATTGGTGCATAGGTCTTACATTTGTTGCTAAATTTAGCAAGGAAACTGAGTTGTTGTATAGGTCACCTGACGTCAATTTTCCTCTAAATTTAACAGGAACCTGAATTGGTGCATAGGTTCCTTGACGTAAATTTACCGGTAAATATAGCTGGGAAACTGATTTGGTGCATAGGTCACCTGACGTCAATTTTCCTCTAAATTTAACAGGAACCTGAATTGGTGCATAGGTTTCCTGACGTAAATTTACCGGTAAATTTAGCTCAGTGTCTCAAATATCAGTCTAGCATATCAGTCTAGCTAGTGTCTCAAATATCAGTCTCATATATCAGCCTAGTGTCTCAAATATCAGTCTAACTTTTTGTATGCTAATGGCGATTAAAATTTAGTACCTTTTCGATCAACGACAGACGAACGAAAGTTACGATGTGCTCCGCTGTGCAGTTATTTCTCTAGACGTTTCGGTTTCAATGGGGCTAAGAAACCACCACTTCGTGCGAGAAGCGTAGTTGAGAAAACTAGCCGTCCGAAGGCGTGCCAGAAGCTGACCATTCCAAGGTTTACACGACACCTAAATTGCGTATAGCGCACAGTTCTGTTAAGAATGGAACCTTCGGCGACCTTCTTCCGAGTTTCAACGCGGCGGAAACGAGTCATGATCTGTCCGGGAACGTCGCCTGCTGGACGGGGCCTACGCGAAACGAGTCTCGAGGAGTACGGACCCGGCGCCTACGTGTCTGCGCCTGCGGAGACAGGTCTCGACGCGCCCGTGACGTCAACGGGACGTGTGTGCGTGCGTGCGGCTTGGTGCGCTCCGGAAGGGGAGAGAGGCCGGGCCTAACTGCGGAGACAGGTCTCGACGAGTCTGTGACGTCAACGGGACGTGTGTGCGTGCGTGGGGCTTGGCGCGCTCAGGAAAGGGAGAGAGGCATGACCTAATTGCGGAGGACCATGGCTACGACGCACTTCTGGCTACGACGCGGCGGACTTTGCTACGACGCACTTGACGGCGGGTTGCTGCTGCGCACCTGCTGCCCTGGCGGGGAGTGAGGGAGAAAACGGACCCTATATAAGGCGGAGCGCGAGGCTGCTCAGGAGTTCTCTCGGATTTGACGACTGTATCGCAACCATGTAATTAAACCGTTCGTTACGTTACCAATTCTCCCACCTCCACTGGACCCCTGGGTTCTTCACTTCGGGGAATGGTCGTCGTCACGAGCCAGGAAGCTCCCGGACGTGCGGCATAAACCCCGCCTCTAACAACTGGTTGGCAGCGGTTGGGATCGGACCATGCGACATCGTGCTACATCTGCGGGTGAGCGTTTGGACTTTGCTTTGAGATTCGCCAGGCTTCAGATTATGGGTAATTAATTTTGAACTGCTGGGAATCCTTAGTGTTTGACTCGTGCGCTAGGTTTAGGTACAACCTCGCGACAAGTTTTAGAACAAAGCCAAAGCTAAAGAGCAGCGATCATGGATCTAATGAGGTTACTGAGAACAGATTTATTCTGTTTATGTGAAGAATTGGGTGTGGAGGTGGAGCAAAAGATGAAGAAATCTGAGATCAGTAAAGCGATTTCAGAGAGCGCAGAAGTAGAGGAAATTAAAATTGCGTGGGAACTGCTTCTGAACGCTAAGAGCGAGGCTGCAGCGAGAGAGGAACGAGAACGAGAGCTTGCTGCAGCGAGAGAGGAGCAGGAGCAGGCTGCAGCGAGAGAGGAACGAGAACGAGAACGAGAGCAGGCTGCAGCGAGAGAGGAACGAGAACAGACTGCGGCGGAGAGGAACGAGAGCGGGAGAGGCTGCAGCGAGAGCAGGCTGCAGCGAGAGAGGAACGAGAACAGACTGCGGCGAGAGAGGAACGAGAGCGGGAGCAGGCTGCGGCGAGAGAGGAACGGGAGCAGACTGCAGCGAGAGAGGAACGAGCAGCGCTAAAAAGGTTAGAGTTAGAGATGGAACAACAGCGATTAAACTCACAGAACAGTAGAGTTGGGACTCCGGTGCGAGCAAGTGAGACCGAGTCGTATCAAATGAAGAAGCTCATGCAGCCGTTTAAAGTTGGGGAAGACGTGGGCCTGTTCTTAGTGAACTTTGAGAGGACATGTGAGAAGTTGAGCTTCGCCCCAGAAACGTGGCCGCAACGGCTTTTGACTTTGTTGCCCTGTGAGGCTGCAGAGGTTGTCGCGCGCCTTAGTGCTGGAGACGCGGACGACTACGACAAGGTGAAGTCCAGCCTTTTGAAACGGTACCGCCTTTCTGCCGAGGCGTTCCGTCAAAGGTTTAGAAACGCATCCAAAAAGAGCAGCGAGGGCTACTCGGAATTCGCTTACGGGCTTAAAACCAATTTGATAGAATGGTTGAAGAGCGAGGAAGTGTACGAAAGCCGAGACAAGGTAGTCGAGTGTGTGTGCCTCGAACAGTTCTTTCGTAGCATTCCGCAGGCAGTCAAGCTCTGGGTGCAGGACAGGGTAGGAGTCGACTCTGTCGAAAGGGCCGCTGAGCTAGCCGAGGAGTACGCAACGCGTAGAAAGCTGAGCGGAGAGGAAAGCGAACCCGGCCGGAGCGATCAGCGCAAGACCTTCCGACAGGGAAACGGCTCGCGAGAAAACGGGCCCGAGAAGCCCGAAGCAGGACAAAAGGTCCCAGAAAAGAGCGCAGAACACTCGAACGGAGACGAGGCGCGGAAAAGCCAAACAGGGCAGTTCGAGGCTAGGAAGCCGTTCCTGTGCTACAACTGTCAGGAGCCGGGACACACAGCGGCCAGATGTAAGAAACCGCGGGTTGTGTTCTCGACCGTGACCGGTAGTGACGAGGACCTGGAGCTCCTTCGTCCCTATCTTCACGAGCTCCAGGTAAACGGAAAGCCGTGCAGGGTGCTTCGGGACAGTGCAGCGACGATGGACGTTGTTCATCCGTCGTATGTAACGACATCCGATTTTACTGGAAAGGTAGTTTGGATCAAGCAGCTGCTCGAAAAGCACAGTGTCTGTCTGCCTATGGCGACGGTAAGGATAACTGGCCCGTTCGGAGAGCTGGTGACAGAGGCGGCTGTCTCGCAAACAGTCCCGTTGGAGTATCCCTATTTGTTTTCTAACCGGTCAGATTTCCTGCTGCGCGAAAGGGGTCAACAACTGGGAGAAGGACTAGTTCAGTCGTGTACGACGTCCAGATCGCGTCAGCTCGCCCCTTTGTTAACGAGTGATCCAGAGCCAGAGGCAGCTGACGGGGAGCAAGCACTCCCAGAGTTGAAGGCAGAGAAACGGGATGAGAGGGACCAGGTTGTAGAACAGCCTGACCTCGTAGCACTAGAAAGTGTACGCCGTCCCAACGAACCGGCGGAAAAGGCGGAGGAAGACGGGATCAGCGAAAGATCTCTCGTAGCTCCGGCGTCACGTAACTTTGGTCCTCTGCTACGAGTAGACAGAGTGTCTTTGACAGTCGAGCAGAAGAGCGACCCTAGTGTGTCAGGGTTTCGCGGTACAGCTCAGGAGATTGCTAGGACCAATGTAACGGGGCATGAAACAGGCGGATTGTTTTATCGGCGCTATAAGGACCGCATTTTCACGTCTAGAAATCACGTGAAAATCGATCACTACGACTTCAGGGCAAGAAAAAGGAAAGGCAAATTTAACGGCAATGCCGATGGGTTGAGCAGATTTTTCTGGCATCACGAAAAACAGTAGGGATGATCTCAGAGGTCTTCGTCATCCACGGGAATGAGGATCTAAGTGGGGGCACTTCGTTAAAACCCCAAAAGGACCTCACAAATTGCAAAGAGTTTTTGTCTTTTGTATTTTGTTCATAGTGACCTCTTTGGAAAAATGAGTTGTGTTTTGGCGACAGCGGGTCTCGATACCCGCAATTGTCCTAAGGTTTTAAATTTGTAGTTTTTTTTGCAAATTTTTGTAATCCGTAGTCCAGTCTGGCGGGTCTCTGGCGAATTCCGAGCGTTTGGCTGCTGTGTGGCGTGGTGTTGTGTGGGACGTTTCCGCTAATGCCTCCGTTGTAAGAGGTTTGGGAGTTTGTTTGGTGCTTGCAGCGACTTCTCAAGGCCTACTCCAAGCCCACCTCTTCAGGCCAGCGATTGTACCACCGGCCTTTCGAGGTTTCCCTGGCCCCGGAGGGGCTGTTAAGAATGGAACCTTCGGCGACCTTCTTCCGAGTTTCAACGCGGCGGAAACGAGTCATGATCTGTCCGGGAACGTCGCCTGCTGGACGGGGCCTACGCGAAACGAGTCTCGAGGAGTACGGACCCGGCGCCTACGTGTCTGCGCCTGCGGAGACAGGTCTCGACGCGCCCGTGACGTCAACGGGACGTGTGTGCGTGCGTGCGGCTTGGTGCGCTCCGGAAGGGGAGAGAGGCCGGGCCTAACTGCGGAGACAGGTCTCGACGAGTCCGTGACGTCAACGGGACGTGTGTGCGTGCGTGGGGCTTGGCGCGCTCAGGAAAGGGAGAGAGGCATGACCTAATTGCGGAGGACCATGGCTACGACGCACTTCTGGCTACGACGCGGCGGACTTTGCTACGACGCACTTGACGGCGGGTTGCTGCTGCGCACCTGCTGCCCTGGCGGGGAGTGAGGGAGAAAACGGACCCTATATAAGGCGGAGCGCGAGGCTGCTCAGGAGTTCTCTCGGATTTGACGACTGTATCGCAACCATGTAATTAAACCGTTCGTTACGTTACCAATTCTCCCACCTCCACTGGACCCCTGGGTTCTTCACTTCGGGGAATGGTCGTCGTCACGAGCCAGGAAGCTCCCGGATGCGTGGCAGGTCGTGAACCCCTGCCTCTAACAGTTCTAAGAGAACAAACGTCTGGGATGTTCAAGCTTCGTACCTGTGCCTGTCCTCACATTCTTCCTTCACTAACCATCAAAAGGCCGCCATTAGCATGTACATATGATACACACTTAAATTATGGTTCTAATACATTATTGTTAGGTTATCATAGTTATCGAAGTGGCCACACTAACTTTCGGAAAGGGTCCATTAGAAAGATCGGGCATGGTTGCTGGATGCTCTTGTCGTTTCGGTTCTCTATTGGTTCAGACCAATGACGTCATCAACAGTAAAAAAGTGTTGAAACTTTTAACCTTTTTTCACCTATTATATTCAAAATAATCACATTGCTTCTTTTTTATATGTTTAATCTGTTGCTAGAGTCCCAACACTAGTTCGAGCCAGCACGAAGCAACTTAAAAAGGTCCATTAAATTTGAAGTATCTAGTATTTATCCCTTCTTCACCCTCCCAACCTCGCACGCCACTGTGTGATTGTGTTAGGCACTGCTCCGGATTTCAATTTAGATCATATCATTTAGGCCTACTTGGAGGAAAAGCCAGTCATTTTATAAGTGTATGCAACATTCCGCAAATTTCTATTAAATATTGTTAACTAATAAAACGGCACTCCGTGTTTCTTTTATTTTTAACCGCTTAAGTGTGTGTATTATTTTTTTTATTTGTATAGGCTCAAAGAATCGAAACCTAATAAACTTATTCCAACACACGACGCTTCTCATCGTGACGTAATGCCACGTTATGCATTGTGGAAATCCGCAGGAAGCAAAGTTCAATCGCGCCCCGCTCCTGGCCCTCAGGTTCCCAAAATGCAAATGCAATTTATGGAAGTAGTCTATTAAATTTTAATAAACAGCAAGCTTCTAAAATATCGCAATTTATTAAAAAAGCTTTGATCAACACGAAGTTTGCAACACCAATAACGCCAAAAAGACATCCAAATTTTACAAAAAATAAAACCTTCTTAAAATATAAAATTATAATTAAGCTGTCTGTGACTGCTTAAGTAAAGCGGGACGGGGATTATTATATTCGCGTTTCTTGACTTATAATTCCTTGATTATGGTTCTTATTATTTAATGTCGTAATCACATTCTGCTGTGAAACAAACGTACCTGATTGGTTCCCATAGCAATACATTTGTTACGGTTTGCACAAACTCCCTAAGAGCCAATGGACCCTTTCCGAAATTCAGACTGTCCACTTTGATCACCATAATCATTCGAGGAATGGCATTTGCGTCGTACTAATAGCGACCTTGATGTAACTGATAATGGAAGAAGTTTGAGATGCAAAAAGTCAAATTTGGGGGTTTTACGTGCCAAACCAACGATGGGCATCTGGCACGCCCCAGCGGAGGACTGAGGATTCATTTCGACCACCTGGGGACCTTTTGACGTGCAACCGAAAGCTCGGTTACACGACGCCTTCTCCGCAATAAGCCTCCGTCAGATTGCGGGCACCTCGGCCGGGATTCGAACCCGCCACATGGGGATCCGTAGGCCGGCGCTCTCGCCTCGGAGAGTTTGAGATGCTCCGAAGCGGATGATGCGCAAGGTACAATGTTGGAGGCGTTACCGAAAAAGCAAGTAACGAAATACGTTACTCGTTACTCCCATAATAAAGAACGCGTTACCAACCTGCGTTACCTCAAAACAAAAGGAACGCGTTACCAACCTACGTTACCTCAAAACAAAAGGAACGCGTTACCAACCTACGTTACCTCAAAACAAAAGGAACGCGTTACCAACCTACGTTACCTCAAAAACAAAAGGAACGCGTTACCAACCTACGTTACCTCAAAACAAAAGGAATGCGTTGCCAACCTACGTTACCTCAAAACAAAAGGAACGCGTTACCAACCTACGTTACCTCAAAAACAAAAGGAACGCGTTACCAACCTACGCTACCTCAAAACAAAAGGAATGCGTTACCAACCTACGTTACCTCAAAACAAAAGGAACGCGTTACCAACCTACGTTACCTCAAAACAAAAGGAATGCGTTACCAACCTACGTTACCTCAAAACAAAAGGAACGCGTTACCAACCTACGTTACCTCAAAACAAAAGGAACGCGTTACCAACCTACGTTACCTCAAAACAAAAGGAATGCGTTACCAACCTACGTTACCTCAAAACAAAAAGGAATGCGTTACCAACCTACGTTACCTCAAAACAAAAGGAACGCGTTACCAACCTACGTTACCTCAAAACAAGAGGAATGCGTTACCAACCTACGTTACCTCAAAACAAAAGGAATGCGTTACCAACCTACGTTACCTCAAAACAAAAGGAACGCGTTACCAACCTACGTTACCTCAAAACAAAAGGAATGCGTTACCAACCTACGTTACCTCAAAACAAAAGGAACGCGTTACCAACCTACGTTACCTCAAAACAAAAGGAACGCAGTTACCAACCTACGTTACCTCAAAACAAAAGGAATGCGTTACCAACCTACGTTACCTCAAAACAAAAGGAACGCGTTACCAACCTACGTTACCTCAAAACAAAAGGAACGCGTTACCAACCTACGTTACCTCTAAACAAAAGGAACGCGTTACCAACCTACGTTACCTCAAAACAAAAGGAATCGCGTTACCAACCTACGTTACCTCAAAACAAAAGGAATGCGTTACCAACCTACGTTACCTCAAAACAAAAGGAATGCGTTACCAACCTACGTTACCTCAAAACAAAAGGAACGCGTTACCAACCTACGTTACTCCTCAAAACAAAAGGAACGCGTTACCAACCTACGTTACCTCAAAACAAAAGGAACGCGTTACCAACCTACGTGCCCTCAAAACAAAAGGAACGTGTTACCGTTACAGTTACCGATCAAAAGTACCGCACGTTACTTTTGCGTTACGTTTTATTTATAAATTGACAGTAACAGTGTTGTTGTTGTTGTTGTTGTTGTTGTTGTTGTTGTTGTTGTTGTTGTTGTTGTTGGCGACAGCGTTCTTCGAGACTTAGACAAAGAATGGTGGCGTTCGGGTGTTTCTGTACTTCGTTTCAGCTTCCGTCCGAGCGCAGCCAAAGGCTGAAGGACGGTTCGCAACTTCGAGAAGACCATTCCTACGCACCATAAAGTAGTCCGCAAAACGTTTTTCTTTTTTTAATAACTGTTTTGTGCGTAAACATTGCACAATATTCCAGATGTGTACCGCTGAGAACGATTTGCAACGAAAGGAATTAAATATCTGAAGTTTATGTTTTTATTAATATATGTAAACGCATGTGGTTTGGTGAAAACACGTACATCCGCTGGCAACACGGCTGCAGCGCTCGGTTTTTCTATGTGATTTCGTTCCCGTAATGGCCGAATCATGTGCTTCGCTGCTTTCCTCACCGAGTCGCTTCAAAACTTCCTTTCGCAAAGGCACGTTTGGGCGTCAGGCGCGAGAGGTCGTGATGAATGTCTACTTTCAAATTCGGCAGGAGACTCCGGCCGCGTCGTACCGCGATTGCGTTGTAAACAAGAAAAGCGTCCGGGCCACTACAATTCACTGATACGCGGCGAAATCAGGGCACCCCTTTACCTGCCGGTCACATTGAACGCCGAGAAGCAGGTGGAAAGGACTGCGCCTCGAGCCCTGGTATATCCAGACAATACAAGGAAACATCAACGGCCGGGTCATTGGGCACCTTGCAATGTGTACTTACATCTCGAAACTATGCCGAAATGCCGAACAGGTAGAAAGCTCGGACACAGACGCCAGCGGCCAGCCTACGTACTGACATCCCCTGTGACTAAATTTCAGAACGTGAAAGGGCACTTTTTAAACCTGTAGCAGACGATACCTTTGATACACCCGTAGCAGACGAAATACTCGGCGAGCGCGGGCGGCCAGCGGCGCAGCGGAGTGATACAAAAGTGCAGGCGAGATCGCGTGACCTATTGCCGGCGCGTGATTGGCTCCGGCCACACGTAGCTTTGGCTGCGCTCGGACGGAAGCTGAAACGAAGACAGAGTGGGCCATTTGGCGTGGGTAAAAGACAGAGATAATTTTGAAGGTATGTGGAATGAGTGCAATAATTGATGACTTTGCGCATATACTTCGTTTCAGCTGAGGTCAAAGCGCAGACGACGTTACGAGCTAATGGGACCAAGCAAGCGGCGTCAAACGCGCAAGTCACTGGACCTTTCTTGTTTGTGATAGGTTCAGCGATGATAGAAGACGTACAAAAACGGGACGAACACCATGACGGTGCGCTTTTGAGGCTGTCTGATTGGTCCCATCAGCTCTATTGGGGAGGAGATCGAAGAATCACACCTCCAGTGGTACGCTTCAGCTGTGGGGACAACAAGCCGTACTTTCTCGCTTGTTTTATGATCAGTAAAATCCAAGATGACGATTCGAAGGTCACTCCTCGTGCGACGAAAGCGCTGGCATAGCCTCTTCTATACTCACAAAGCCTGGCAGTTCGATGACGTAGCCATAGAGTGCCCGGTCGCAGATTTGAAGCGCGAGGATCTTGTAGCACAGAGCATTTCTCGGGGAGCCTGTAGTCAGCGCACAGCTTTTGCAGCGGCGAGGACCCGAAACATGGTTTTCAAACCCGACGAGAAAGAAGCGGTAGCCCGAGGAACGCGAGGAGCACGAGCGGACATTCCATCGCTCGGGACATGCGATGTTTTCGCGTCTCGCCGCAGGACGGGGGGCGCACCGTCACATGACTTCTCTCGTTCTGCCGCTCTACCTGTTTCACTTTCGGCGGCCGCGTCTCGTGGCGATCTGCCCGGCTTTGTCAGTATAGAGGAATCTATGGCACTGGTCATAGCGAAGCGCTTGTGTAAAAATCGTGCTAAGCGAGGCTTTTTTTTTGGTGTGCTGCGTTAGTAAACACCGGGCTGTGGGGACAACGAGCTCGATAAAGCGCCCCCTATAGTCCGATCTCTCTGCCCAATAGCGTCGGCTTTGTCTGGACTTAGGTTAAAACGAAGTATAGGAGCACGTAAAAAAATTTAAGTGTACTTTTTTTCAGGTCTTGGGAAAACGATGTAACGAGTAACGTAACTACGTCACCCGTTACTATTCTGAATATGTAACGAGTACGTTACCCGTTACTGCTTTGAAAACTTAACGAGTACGTTACTACGTTACAGAAAAAAGTAACGCGTTACCGGCAACGCCGTTACTTGCAACGCGTGACCGCCAACGCTGTCGATGCCTATACATTCGAGACGTGAGTACGATGCGACGCAGGAATTGAATACAAAAGCTGCGTAAGCGTTCATCCTAAAGGCTGGTTCACACAGCCCCGTTTTCTTCCATTACGTCACGTTGCGAAAGCTCACGTCTGCTTACGCCGCCCGCTTCATATTAAGCGTGGCTACCAAATCAAGGAGGGAGCCTGGTTCGCGACATTCGAGACAGGAATTTTTTAATGACTTGTACCTAACGTAAGAAAACGTCAAAAAACGATACTGCGTGAACTACGTTGAAGCAGCCTTAACTTGGGTCTAGTCTATCTGTTGGCGGAACATAGTCCGCTTTAAATCACCTTGATGTATGGAAGTAGAACATGGTGTCAGTATGGGTCGGTGCTTCATTCCTACCGCTTGTATATTGCCAGCATCGAAACCGAGATATCCACAAAGAATTGCGAGGTAAAGAACACGCTCCTCTGTCGTCGACCATCCAAAGTAATGGTGCCAGGCAAAATACTACAGAATGCAGGTCGATTACCGCCATTAGCACGACAAAAGGTAAACTGGCATTTGCGACACCAGGGGGCACGGAATTTTGAATGGATCTGCTGCTACTTTTATGAACTGTTGCGTAACGGCTGTTTCTTTCTAATAGACGACTTAATTTCAGTCTCCAAATCGCGTGCGGATCCATTAGCTAATGCGGATTTTGAGAGAATGTGCTTTAAAAGAAAAATAATAAAACTTTTTTTTTCGTCTGTTCAAATGATTTCATAAGCCGAGTTAACGTCGATTACGAAAGGACCTTTGGAAATCCTATAAAACGGCTATGCAAAAAAAAGGAAGAAAAAAAACTTCTAGACGAGTGCCCGGCTCTTTTTAAAAACGTAAGATTAGCGTCTTAGTCTTGTTACTGAGCTACAGTTGAAACTCTTACCCTCTGAACTTTCAAAACCCGACGTTTCCAGGTCATCTCGGACTCTTGATCAGGGGTGATTGTTTTTGTTCCTGTAGAGGGGTATTAAAGTCAAAGTGGTCATTAAGTTCAAAACCAAAATGGTTTTAATATCTCAAAGGGCTAGAGTTTTTTTTTATTACAATTCTTAACCAGCTAGATGTCTACCAAAATGTTCACTTTGTAGGCTACAGTTACACAAAGAATCGTTTTAGAGTGGAAGAGAGAAGAAAAAGTCTAAAACAGTTAGTTACGTAACTTTCATCTTGAACATACATCTCCGCAAACTATATTCGGAAAGCAAGTCGTCCGCTTCTTGCTCAGGGGTTGCGGTGATGTCAGAACGACGCCGTGCTCTGATTGGCTTTGGTTGGAAGGACAGTGGATAGAACTCAATGCTAAATGCCTCAAAATTTACCCACTTTTTTTTCAATCAGCCAGTAAGATGTTTGTGTTCTCCGCACAGTCATTGACGGCGTCAGAAATGCAAGGGCGTCGCATAATGTAGTCACGCGTTATGGATTGGCGAATGCCGCATTGGCGAATGAAGCAAACTCATTGGCCGCCGAGCGGTGATGAGATGCTCAGAATTCTTCACCACGCCCTTCGTTTCTGAAAGCTACTATGCGAGCAGAAAGCGAGGGAGAGGACGAGACGAGACCGCGCGGGGACGTCAGAACACCGCGCTCTGATTGGAACGATTAGCGTGTAGACGTAAGGAAGCTAGCTGCCGTTGTCTCCACTGCGCTCGTCGAACGCGTTAAAACACGTTAGAACGCCGGCGTTTGGCTCTTTGCGTTCAAACGCGTTGGAATGCGGAATGCCGTCACCCGGTGTTTGGCTCTCGCTTGCTAACGCCTTCGACGAGGAGCCGCGGGGAAAAAAAGGCAGGTAGTGCTTTTTTATGTCTTCCCACTAATTATTCGAACCAAAGCTCGGCGTTCTGTCGTCCCAGCGCGCTCTCATCTACTCATCTTCCTCACTGTCTCGGCGCATAGGGATCGACGCAATTTAATTAGCGAAATATGGCCTTTATAGGAGACCTGCAGTGCTATCAGATTTCCACGTAGTCGTTAACGAAGCACCGCTAAAACGCAACCCCTGTCTTCTTTCTTTTTTTTTTAAGACGTTAATAATTTTTTGGTTTTTTGTTTATTGGGCTATACATTTTCCGTCGCACACACAGGCCGATGCTACGTACGTTGAAATCTAATACTCCTGTCAGACGGAAAATTTAAGGTCGCTTCCATCGAACGACATTTGAACCGCGGAATAATCAGCACGCCACACTCCTGGCGCAGCGAGTTTCCACGCGCGACGCTCAGAGTTGGTAATGCGAGCCGAATCACCGATCGAACCAGTGACTTTCAATAAAAAAATGGCATACACCCTCGCACCGAAAAGAGGTACTCCATGAGGCAATTTGGGAATTGGTGACCGGTAATAAAGAAGAAAAAAAAGATCGGTGGCCGATTAAAAAACGCACCGCAGTTCGGAGCCCTTGGGCTGAAAGCTCGCACCGCAGAACCCAGGGATCCCGGGTTCAATCTCCATCTCTGCCCGTTTCAATCTGGGGCTATAAACTCGTACAACTTAAAGTTGGCGCCGAGGTTCACGGAGCGCACCGATGGGACTATCAGGAGGAAGATTTCGCGCTTTTGTGCGCCAGCGTCTAATCGGCGCGCTCCACGAACTTTCGACTCCAACTTTGTGTTTAACGAGTTTAAAGCTTCTGGATAAGCATCGTACCGGCGTATGTTCATAAAATCAGTACTGCGTAATGCACCTTAAAGACCCCATGCTAACAGTGGCACTGCACTGGCTAAATTTCTCATCTACAGCGGAAGCACCGGACGCCCAATGTTAACGACTAATGTTCCGCTCTTTAAACAAAGGCACAACACGATTACATTTACTATGAGGCAATTGTTCATCAGGAGAAATGATAAGGAAGGTACAAACCAAGAACAAAACAAAAGAGAAGTTGGCATTGGGCACATATGACCGTAAAGATTTGTAGATTGTTTCATATTATGTTATTTTATAAATCAGCCTAGTAATGCTTTATCGGCGACCTAAATTTAAGCCTGTGAAAATGCTAACCACCTTTTTTTACCGTTATGACGAGTAGGTCAAACAAAAACCGTAGAAAAGAGTCACAAGGAAGCTACTAAACTTTTACCATTGTTAAAACATTTGAGACCAAGAAAACGAGAAAACAAACGCAAGAACGGTTTAGATAAAACCTCTGTATTTATTTGTTTTCTTTTATATTTCTCACAGTTACAATACATAGTAGCTTGTTCAGTTAGAAAGCTAATAGTAACTGTCTATTAATCATCGACCATAGGTTATCGAGTCAGTTTGAAAACAATAAAATGGTCTACATGAGTATTTCGTTGGGCACATCTCTGCAAGCCTCAAATACGAGCCTCTACTTATCAACCCTGGCACTAGGCGTGTACCTCAAACAGTTGCCTCGTGGCCCTACAATGTACCAACATATACATGCATATGCGGTCCCCACATTTATTTATGTACATTTTATTGGGGTTCTGACAAGAAATTCAGACACAAACTGTTAGCCCATAAAAAGACAATGTAATGCTCGCCCCTATAAAGAAGCATCATATTGAATAGTGCCACCTGAACATAAGATATTAAAGTCCCGCTTTAAGTAGACACGTTGTCTTAAATTGCGGAAAAAAATGCTTAGCTAATATCACCTTATTATTACCAAGTAAATCAAACACCGTGAACCCTCGTCTTGTTTCACAGTAAACACAGGTGATCCTAGACCCTTTTACTGCTTACAAACTTGAACCGCTGCTTGCGTCCCAAGCAGCTTCCGATCTCTCCGTCTTTGCAAGCTTGCCGAGGCTGCTTGTGTTACCAGGGCTAGGAAACATAAATGCTTCAGGGATAACCACCACCATTACCATGAGGGCCTTCGGCTGTACAATTTTTCTTTGTTATCGCATTTATCGCAATACAAGAATATTCGAAAAACTTGAAGAGATCACGCACCTCTTAGTTCTTTTCGCATTTACCTGGAGAATCGGTGGTTAATCTTTCATCGACATTTCAAGCAGCGGTGTAAGGGTGGGCTTTGTTCCTTCTTTTTTCTTTTTACAAATCGGAAGTTCTCTGGGTTGTCAAAGACCGGAGCACCATCTGGGCGCGTTTTCCCTGAAAAGGGTCTCGAGTTTGAGCCACACTATAGACTTGTGTCCGAAATCCTCGCCCCCAGCGATAAAAATGAAAAATAATGATCTCAAACGCAGGCTCTCGTGAAGAGGGGGCTGCGCATAAAAAAGTATTTCTGCTTTTTACAGGATTTGTTGCATCGGAGTTGTTCTTGGAGCGTCGTGATTATGCATTTCAGACGTTCTTGCATTACCATATCTGCGAATGTTTCTAAAAAAAAACGGAGTCTCGCAAAGAGCGCAGCCCCCCTACTGTGTCATGGCGTCGGCAAAAACAAACATGGCGGCGCCCATGGAGCAGAGCGGACACTGGTCTATACTGACAACTTTCAGTGACATCTTCAAAGGAAGGATGATTGCGCCTGTGCTGAGTTTTCCGCGCTCCGGGTGCACGAGTGCACGCGCGCTCGTGTGTTGCCACATGAAATTGACCCCTTGTACAAGGGCGTGCTCCATTAAACGTTGAAACTGAAACAGAACGGTTCCCTTAGATATACACAATGATAATTACCCATAGCCTTCGAGGCTACGTTAGTTTAAAACGCTAAGTATTGTATATTCCTACAATGAAAAATGATGTCTCCCTGTGGCGACAGGTGAAACAATTTCTAACCGCGTACTTCGAAAAGATGTACGACTGGAAGTAAAACGTTACAATTTTTAACAAACTTTACCAAGCTCTTGATCTGTGACCGATTTGAGATATCTCTACAGAATGAGCAATTGTGCGTAAAGCCCGAACCTCACCTCGGCGGCTAGCTCAAAGTTAAGCCAAGGGAGGATCGGCTTAACCAATTAACTCAGGATCGCTGCTTTCATGCTAATCCTCTTTATGCGAAAATACCAAAGGGGTCAGCTACTAAGCTTTCGGCATTATGAAAACCTGACACCGAAGAAACGCAAGCGACCTTCGCGGACCTCTTTGCTTCTTCGCTGCGTTTCCATCGCCTTGCGTTTTCGCAACTTCGAGAAAGGAAAGACGGCCGGATGCGCGTCGTCACGGCGATGTCGCTTCACCGTAGAAACGGTTTTAATGAGGGGAAGCTCGCTTTCAGAAAAAAACGCTTTTAAAAAGTTTTTTTTTTTTTTATTGGACACAACGATGCAGCACGAAATGCTATGTCATTAAAACACCTCGCCCCACTTCTTGTGGGCGAAACTATTGGAAGTTTGGTAGAGGAAAGTGTGCCTTCCACTTGGGCGCACTGTGAAGGCAGTCTTTCACGTATCGGAACAGGTAACGGCTGACAGCCCGGCGGCATGCTTCTACTCACCCCCAAAGTTACAAGAAGAGCTGAGTTGGGAAACTTGCCCTTAAAACGCGGACCCCTCGCGTCTACCGGAACCAAGCCACCTTGAGCGAGATTTGATCATAGCGCCTCCGTTTAGCAGTCTGAAGGTTCCGTTAGCTCGTTTTTACTTCCTCGTTTAGTTGGCTGTATCTCAATCGTTTTGAGGCAGGAGGGTCAGCAAAAGTTCACTTTAAAGAAACAAGTAAGATATTGGTTGTTGTTGTTATTTTCTCTTCCGCTCCTATATGTATAGTTCAAGAAGTGACCACTGCGGCAGAAATGGCGGCGCTATGATCTCGGTGAGCGTAGGAGCTGAAGTACGGGTTGGAGCCAGTTCTTCAAAACAGGCACCTAGGGCAGTTTCCCAACTGAGTCGTTCTATAGTCGCTGAAAAGTTAAGAGTTCAGGGAAGCTCTCCCCCCCCAAACCTCTTTCCACTTTAGTAGGGCGAACGCTAGAAAGGAAGTCGCCTCCTTTCCAGCATTCGCTCTGCTAAATTAGAAAGAAGTGGAAGAAGTCTCCCCTGAACTTTTCGGCCGTCATCGACTATAGTAACGTTTCTCACCATCCTCCCTGGCCTTATCTTTATGGGCACATCAGGGTGTAAACCTGCAATACAAATTCAGAGGCTCTCGGGTTTGCACTCGACATCAGCACAGCTCGAAGAAAAACGAAGAAAGGATCAATCATAAAGCGGTCGTGCAACGATATTGAACAGGAAGGTTTCTCACTTTACACCAGCTTACTGGCACTAGTGAGACCCAAGAATACTTGTAGGCAACGCCACTGGCCAAGAAGCGGCTTCGTCGCGGTGGAGCTCCAAGGATAAAAGCGGACCTTTTCTTTGAGTCTCTCCTTCGCAAAACTTGATGACGGAGCTGTGGGGACGACGCCAACAATTCGATCCCGAGGATTGCGTCATCACGCTTTGCGATTTGCGCTGCGACAATATTTAAATACCGCTCATACAGTGAACATAAATACTGCGTGGGCATTTAATTTTATCTCGGGACAATCATTGCCTCGACATGCATTCAGGTAGTGGCTCGTGCCCAATCGCTGCGATGACGGAAATAGCCGAACCTTAAGAATGCGTGGAACTCAGCGCGCGCCCAGTGCTCTGCCAACCCCAATACGTGGCTACGTTAAAAACATTGGCGGCATATAATCGGCTCTAGATAACGTGGCCACTTTTTCTGACTGCGAGGTGAAGGGGTAGACGGTGTTCGTGTTTCTCGAGATTTGTTTCTATGACTGTCATTGCGTAGAAAAACAAAAACTTATGTTTAATAGGTGGCCAATGTCAATGAATATCTACAAGTTGTATTTTTTAAAGTAAAAAAAAATGTTTCATAGCCTTTTTAATTCGAGCTGTCCTTGAGTGTCTCTTAACGTTAGCCTCCCTCGTGGGTTGTCACTGCACTATGAGAAAGTATCAAGGCACTTGCGGTGCCAGGGCGAATATAATCTCAGTCCGCTGTGCTTTCATTACTTCCCACCGCACTTGCTTAATTGGAAAAAAGACAAAGAGAGAGAGTGACCACGGAAGATGCAGCGACCTATGCAGCCAATCCAGCAATAAGACCGTGCCACGTGAAAATCCGAAAAGTGAAATGCCCTCAGTGAAGCCTCTTGATGTGTTTCTTTGTCTTTCGAGCGGCATCAAATCATCAAACACGCCGTTGCAGGAGCCCGTGCCTCGTGTGACACTTTGATGCAAATGGCGGCACAGCACTGAATTGAGCGTCTACAGGGTTCCCGTGAAAGAAAATCGGGTGCGACAATCGTTTGTAGTATCGCACTACGTGTGTCTCGCGTTCGTCAACAGTGGTACTTGTAAGAAACGCCGTGCGTAAATTTCATTCGGGAACTTTAGCTCGTTCCACTGGTGTGGCTTCCCTGTCTTCTATCGCCTGTTTCACATCTTGGTCATATTGCGGTTTATCTTATATTTACAAAAAAACATTCGCTGTGGCACATCTCAGCGTTAGAGCTCAGGCCATACTCCGATTCATCATCTATTGTGCGCAAAAAATAAACTCATTGGGTTTTTGTTTTCGTGCTTTTACCGCAAAAATAAATTTTGCATCATCAAACACTCATTTTCCGCCGAAATGTGGGGCTAGCGGTTCAAAGCAGCTGCCAAAGTTTCAAAATGAATATTTATCTCAATCAAACGTTACAGGTGATGTTCTGGAAATGTCCATGGAAAAATACCCATCTACGGTAACTGGCGCCATTAATCGCCAGGTATTCGAGAGCTTTGTAAGGCCACCATTTTCCAAATAAAAAAAATCATTTATATATATATATATATTTATTTTTTATTTTAATAAGATAAAGGTTTGTTCGGAAACTTTGTCATCTGGTTCGGACCATTAGCGTATACGTTTCGGCGTAAAATCAGCATTCGGTTCTGCGTTTTTTTGTTTTTTTTTGCAATGAAAAATATTTGTAAATATATTGTGAACCGCACGTTAAGAAAAAAAAAGGAGGAAAAGGCAGCAACGGTGCCTCTTCCTCTCTTCTACTGACGCGCCCCAAGCGGACACGAGAAGAAGGGCGGAACGAGACGTTTTCCTCCTTCTCCAGGCAGACGGGAAAAATTTTCCGCCCTTCCGCCTCATCTTCTTTCGGTTTCGATCTTCGAGCACGTCGCGCGCATTGTTTAATAAAAGTTGTTAAGTTGATTGAGCTTTATTGGCAGCGAAGGCAACCTGTGATTCCGTCTCCCAGTTCAAACGAGCAGAACATTTTGGTAACATTGTCGTTTTCAAAACTGATTTCCACTAAAGGGTGCTGGATGGCGCATTGAGCAGACAGGTATGAAGCCACCGGAAGTAAGCAGCTTGACCCGGAAGAAAGCAGCTCGAGCAACGAAAGGTAAGACGTTAAGTGCGCGAAGTAACTCGGTACCAGTTGTCTCCGTTTAACATCGCAGTGCTGACGATGAGAAGACTGAGTGACTACTTTCGAAACGTAAGTTTCTTTATCTGCCCTGGCTTCAGAAATAAACATAGTTCGCCGAAAGCTCGTGTTAGGCTTTTATTTGCTGCTCCTCTCGCCCCGTAAATATACGTAGCGTCCTCGTCAAGCCTTATCGAACTCAATTTGCTCGATTCGGGGCCGCTATAATAAGATGCAGGCGACGGAGGAACTTTTCCTCCCTGCTTTAGGGACGAAAGTTTCTCCCTTTCTGAAGGAACATATGTGTCAAGAGCGTTCCTCCCTTTAGGAAGGACTATAGTGACCCTTTCTTCTAAGAGTATATGTATTCGTGTCCGAACGCCCTGCTTCTTAGCATTAATTGTATAAACCAAGGCGGGCCTTGATGGTGATCCCGTGAATGAAGTATTGCTAATCAGCTCTTTGATTCTACGGCGTCGCGTAGCTCAAAATGCGTGGGTACTTGTTCTTCCCAAAAAATACAAACGCTACTTTACCAAATTTATGCTGTGCTCAGTAACAAAGCCACCAGAATGGCAGCTCGTGTGACGTCGATGCAGGCCATAGATGACAAAATCAATGCGCTCGAGTCTTCGGCTTCCCTCGCACTTATGGTGAAATAAAGCCTTGAGTACGTAGAGTCTACGCACTCCTGCCAAGAGATGCAATAGCCCGTGCTATCTGCCAACACATAAAGAAACTATAGACCACTGAATAGCCGAGATAGAAGAGATGGATCAAGCCATCAAAGCGATCTAGCACTGAGATGATCCGACTTTCCGGTTCTGCCTTGCTATTCACGGAGCTCGAGATCACGTGGCGCTGGATTGGCTGTGATAGGTCAATACATCAGCTTGGGCTAGTTGGTGGTATACGTAAATCTGGTGTAATCTACGGCTTGCGAATCTCTCTAGTTTGTTTACGCATTTTTACACGGTAGTAAATACAATGTGTGTATATATATATATATATATATATATATATATATATATATATATATATATATATATATATATATATATAAACGGAAATTATAACTGTAACTCAGCTAATGTTGTCTATCTGTTGCACTGCCGGGTATGCAACATGCAGTATATTGGACAGACCGACCTCCCCTTCCGTCAAAGATTTAACAATCATAAGTCCCACCTTAACACATTCCCCAAACTCCCGCTCTCCAAACATATGCGTCTCGATCAACACCACATAAACAAAATATTTGTAACTATACTTCAATGGGGATTCAGTACAGCACGCGAAAGGGAGCAAAGGGAATCGTACCTAACTAAAAAGTTTAATACACTTCGAGCGGGAATTAACGAGAGCGCCGGCCTGCTTAGCTGCTTACATCCTGAGCGGTTCACCTCCTCGGAACCCCCACGTTGACGGGAAAACGAACAGACGAAGCCCCTGCTTAAAGTTCTCTCTGCACTGGACATCATTACGACCTCGAGGAATGTCTTCGCTCTCGGGTGCGAGATGGGGAGGCGGGCGGTGAGAAAAATAATAAAAATAAGGAAAATGGAAGAAGTAAAACAAAAGGGGGGGGGGGAGTGTACTTGCACGTGAGTGCGTGGGTGTGCGGGGGGGGGTGTGCGGGTGAGGGGGGGTGGGGTGGAGAGGGGTGTTTGGGTGTGTAACATGAACCATCGCGCGCCTCGGTTCGCGCCCGAGCTGCTCCTGTGTCTCTGCTGGCTCTTCTTGGCCACCCGGGCGCGCTTTTGGGCCCACTTGATTTTGTTTTATTCCCTTGTTTCCGTCTAAACACAGCCGAGCCCCAGCGACGCCTAGCGAGAGGTCGTTTGGGGATGCATGCGGGGCCCCTTCCTGGCCGCGGCCTTCGTCTACCCATGGTCGGTTCTGAGAAGTTGTTTTACGCGCTTTCCTCAATGTTTCTTTTTTTTTTCCCCACCGTGTCAAAGTGTCGGGTTTTCAGCTTTCACTGCAACAATAGGACCTGATGAAAGGGAGAGCGCCTTTAGAGCGCGCGACACCAGAGCGCTCGACGTTAGAGCGCGCGACACGAGGGCGCTGCAACACTAGCGCGCTTGACACTAGAGCGCGCGACACGAGAGCGCATGACCAGTAGAGCGCGCGACACGAGAGCGCACGACCAGTTGAGCGCGCGACACGAGAGCGCACAACCAGTAAAAGGGACACTGATAGGGTGTTTATGCTCACCGAGGTTTTTAGTTGTACATGACATATGAGAGCCCAACTACCCAGAACACAATTTGCGACTTGAAATTCGGTTTCTTTCCGCCCAGAAAACCGGCGATCAAGAACTGGCCGGTCTGAGTCTCGCTCACTCTCTTTCCGTGGTCACGGGCCGTTTTCTAAGGTATCGATGCGACCACCAATTTAAAGAAAGTTGTTGGTCACTGAAGGCACACACTCAGTATTAAAAATAGAAAAAAATATGAAACCCATTTTTTGTGGCTTCTAAAAAGCTGCAAATACGTTGATTGAAAAAAACTTACACAGAGAACCGGAAGCATTCTGTGCGTGCGTCGTTTCGCGTATCGTGGGACTCTGCGGGGACGGCGATGGCAGCGGGCGGCGGGCGTGGGCCTCTACTTCAGAACTGTCGTTCGCGGTACCGGCGAATTCTGTCTGCCTTTCAAAGAGAAATTTGGGACTGATCAAAATAATTGGTATTTATCCCGTACGACACGCCTGACCACCAAGCCGACTTGCACGAAGACGTCGCCGAGCCCTCGCTCCCTTCTCGTGGCTGAAGACATCGCTCACGCAAACTTCAAGCACGACGTGTCTACTTTGAGTTGAATATGCACGCGTACGATTTCTTTACTAGGTGCGAATGTTGCCAATGCGTGGTGCTTCCCGACATCAACCCGGGAGTGCTTTTGCTGGAGGAAAATTGGCAGCAAACTTTTCAACTTACAGTTTACCGGCTGAATTATTAATAAGGAAAGAGAACCTCCAGTAGCGAGGTTCCCCAGTAGCTCGCGCAGTGGCGTACGCAGGATTTCATTTCAGGGGGGGCCAGACCAACGAGAGTAAAGAGAGACAAGATAAAAATAAAAGAAAGTTTTTTTTTTCTAATAACTATGCATTCTTCTATTAAGTAATTAAAATAAAGTTGTCATTTTGGTTTTGGGATGATTATGATTCATAAAAATGATGCCCCGGAAATTCCCCACCAGGAAGGCATTTTCATTTTCATTTTTTTTATTTACAAGTCACGTCAAAAGAAAACACCAGAGTTAGCAGAAAACAAGATTTATAAAAACAAATATTTTGTAAAGCACGACTCCAACGCATGAAGCCTGCAGTCAGCGGGGCTGATAAAACAATGATGCATAAATAGAAACGCGGAACACCTTGATGGATAGACGATAAACAGTGGAAAGCTGCTCCACCATAAATTACTCCCTACCTTAACCTGATCCAACCGACAAAAGTCTCACGTGATTTGCTCGTCGGTGTCGATTTCTAAGGTTCCCGATGTCCGCTCACAAAATAATAATAATAATAATAATTTTTATTTGCACGAGAAAGTTTGCCCACTCAGCGTCGTGCAAGGCTAGACAGAAAGGTCAGTACCCTTACGCATGTGCGCCTGCTAGCCCGCCGCTGAGTCGGTGTAAACATAAACAAACAGTAGTCGTAAGAACAAGATAAGAATAACAAATCTGCACGTGTGGAAACCACTAATGATCAGAATCTAGAGGGGAAGATAAAACGACTGGCTGTGCCCCAATCCACCCCAACGCAGACCACGGCGGAGGCCCCAGCAACAAGCCCAAACCCGCGAGCGCACCGCTGTGTGTGGTGCATCCCGCGCTGCCGAGCCCGCAACCGCGGCCCCCGCCACGCCCTGCCCCAGGGTGACACGAAATACGCGCGAAGACCCTTGGGTGAACCCCTTACTGGCCATCAACTCGTGAAGAGATGCTGGCCATATCGTCTGCATAGCTCATGGGATTCCACCCTGCCCCGCGGAAGAGGCTTGCGCTCCCTCAGCGGAACAGAGAGAAGCTCACCTACGCGAAAGTCAAGGAAGTCACACAACGCAACAAAGGGACGATGTAAAATGGTTTACACACTCACATATTGCACTTGGCTCTCGTCCTGAGGCAGCAGGTCGCACACTCGCGCCCCTATCTCGCGCGGTTCTCAAACTGCCGATGACAACTTCCGTACTCGAACCTTGAACCGCAAATCCCGCTCATTTAGGCGCCCATATTCACTTTGCTAAGACTTTTCCCGCCATCCGAGGAGTAAATCAGATATCGCTCTTTTTATACCAATGGGAGCCACGCGGTACAAAACAAACACAGACAATACAAAATCCAATTAAGAAAGGACACGTGCCTAGACCCCCGAAAACTCCCAAAAACCTTCGCCCTAACTGTCGACCGTCAGCCGGACAGCGCTTCCAAGAAAAACCCCTCGTCGGGGTGCAAGAGCAGTACCGACGCTTCTTTTCAAAATAAAAAAAGGCTACAAAAGATCGAGGGGCCCCGCAGCGAAGCACTGCTCGGGGGCCGCGCCGTGGCGTCGACAAACCAGCTTTGGCGGCCCCGCGAGAGGGACATGGGGCACTCGCGAAGCAATAAAAGTAGAAGGAAAGGAATATATTTGTTGGGGAGGAAGTGGCCGAGTGGGCTAACGCGTCTCAGCTCGGAGCGTGGAGCGAAAGCTTGCGCTGGGAACCTCCTGGGTTCGATTCCCCACCGCCCCCGCCCGTTTCGATCTGGATGAGTTTCGTACCGGCACGCGTCCGTGTGATCACTACTGCGTGATGCACGTTAAAAACCCCAGGTTAGCGGTTGTATCGCACTGGCTAAATTTCTCATCTACAGCTAAGAGACCGATTACCCGTTGAGGCGCATCTCCCCATCAAGGCTGTATAAACATAAAGAGCAAACCAATTTTTTTTAATATATTTGTTAATTGATTATTCTCCAGTCATATTAGATAAAAGGCGTTAAAACTACGCATTTTTTATTATGTTTACTATGTCATAAATGGCATATTGCATTCCCTTCCCTTTTTATTTCCTTTTTTTGTTTAGAACTTCTCCATGAAGTTTGATATTGATGAACCCGAGAGTTAGTGACCTCGCCGACTCCCCGAATCCCCGACTCTCCCCTCCCTCCCCCCTCCCACTTCCCCCTCCCCTCCCCTCCCTTCCCTGCCCCTTCCCCCCCCTCCTCATGGCCCCTGGGGGCCACATTGCCATTTTACTGACGCGCCACTGGCTCCAGCGGGAAAGACGTCCGCTTCACACGCGGCAGGACCGGGTTCGATGTGAAAGCGTCGTTTTTTTTTCTTCCAGTGAAAGCGTCTTTTTTTTTCTTTTTTCAAACTTTTTTTTTGGTGTTTACATATTTCTTTTTTTACAATCATCACTGAAGAAACAAACAAAAAAAAATGTTGTGGACGAAACGTCGCTGAATTAAATGGGATGGGATTTCCTTTTTGAAACCTGCGAACTCAATGTAATCATTTTCCACAAAATGCAAGGAGTATATAAATCAGGTAGCGTCCGCTTTTCGAGGTGCCCGTAAATGTTCTACAGGAATTGCAGCCAGCCATTGGTCCCGATCCTGTTGATCTTTCGGAAACTGTCGCACAATGCCACTTTTTTTCGGATGCAGGACATGTGAGCCAGCTCTTCACGCAACATCTTGGGTGTATTCTTTTCGGAGCCGATCATGGAAATTGACTACGGGCACTCACTACCCATCTCCAACTCCTCAATGTACAAAACAACTCATCTTGGAGTACAGTACAGCGAGCGGAACAAACATAACTGCAAAAGAGTTCCCACTATGCCGCATGTCGTCTCGCTACGCAGAGGAGAAAAAAAAAGCGCACGGTCGGGTGGAGTTACGTGACTTCCGCCACTCACTCTCTTCTCTCCACTTCTCCGACCTCTGCGGGTTTCGGTTTCGGTTTCGATCAGTTGCGTCTTTTGGATTTATTAAAAAAATACGCTACTCGGAGTTGCAAAATACTAATTGGGTAGTCCTCCGACACCATAATAAAGCGCCTGGCAAAAAATGAAAAAAAAACATTTTGGGGGTGTCAGTGTCCCTTTAGCCGGCTATAGTGCCTTCATACACACGCGCGCTTTTGCTTGAGTGGTGACATCTCAGCCATTTTTACGCCCAATCGTTTTTTTATGCATTTTGAAGTACGCGCAATCCGGTGTCAATCAGCTCGAGCGCGTAGCTTTGGCTAATGCAGAGACGCCATTTTAGCGCCCAAGTCACGCACCGAGTGCGCGAGAGCGTCACGCGCTGAACATTCAGTGCAACAATGGATGTCTTCACCCTGAGAGAGACAGACATGTAGGCACCCTACAGCCGGCGACACAAGAGCGCAACCTTTTGAGCACACAGCCGAAAAATGTGTGGTGTACCCGCGGCGCCACAGATAGAACAAACTTGTGCGACTCATCGGATTGAAGCATTGTTCATTATTGATTCATTGAATATGCCTTTAATAAAAAATAAAAATAAAACGGGTACGACTCTTTCTAACCAATTATTTACTGATATCGGAGAGAAAAGGGGCAGGGAGTGGGCTGCTGCATATAGACCGATACGCAGCTTACAAACAAGCCCGCGTTTGCCCACACCACGTGTGGGCACTGCGCGTGCGCAGAAACCGAATTCGGGAGGAGTCAAGCATCTGCGCATGCGCAGTGCCGTCGACAGCGCCACCGGAGCTGCGTGACGTCATGGCCGCGTATTGGTCTATAGGCACCGGGATTAAGGTTGCAGTTGAGTGGAGCAGCTAGTCGATAAGATTTCTTCAGAGTGCTGCGGTAAGCCTCTATTTATATACTACAAATAGTTTACTTTTTGCTATATTTGGTGTATTCTTGACAGGCATTTGGCCCGATCTATTTGGTGGCTATCTACGCGTCCTTCGCATAAGTTTAAATGGTATTCTGACGTCCATGTCAGTATGAAGAAAGATCATCGCTAAAAAGTATCAGTAAAAAGCTCATCGAAGGAAAGCTCAGCGCAATGTTATCGGATGCAATCTTTCCAGCCTTTTGACGGGTACAGGAAAACCTTTCCTGTAAATTTGTGATATAGAAATTCAAATAACTAATGAATCCTTCATTAGTTCTTTCATTTAAAAAACGTTAGAGAAAAAGTTAAAAAAATAGAGAACAAAACATTGCAGGTGACCTAGGCTAGGTCAGCTGCAATGTTTTCTTTTTTTTTGCAAAAATGCACACTACAGATATTTTTTTTTTCTGCTAGCTTTTTGTAACACTTTTTGGTTTGTCCCACGCAAACATTTCGTGGACTCATTTCGCAATGTCAATGCTGAATTCCGCGGCATAAACCCCTGCCAATTTTACATAAAACACGTGATGCCCGAACAAGTGGTCGGTCCGGTCGAGCCACTCGCGCTGGACTGGTTGTGCGCTCTCGTGACGGGCGCTCTGGAGTCTAAGGACACGCGAGCTAATGTCGCTGCGCTCTGAGTCACGCGCGCTAACGTCGCAGCGCTCTTGAGTCGCGCGCGTCTAACGTCGCCGCGCTCTCGAGTCGCGCGCTCTAACGTCGCGGCGCTCTAGTCGTCGCGCGCTCTAACGTCGCGGCGCTCTAGTGTCGCGCGCTAACGTCGCGGCGCTCTACTGCCGGCGCTCTAACGTCGGCGCTCTAACGTCGCGGCGCTCTAGTGTCGCGGCGCTCTAACGTCGCGGCGCTCTACTTCGGTCGCGGCGCTCTAACGTCGCGGCGCTCTAGTGTCGCGCGCGCTCTAACGTCGCGGCGCTCTACTGTCGGCGCTCTAACGTCGCGCGCTCTAACGTCGCGGCGCTCTAGTGTCGCGCGCTCTAACGTCGCGGCGCTTCTAGTGTCGCGCGCTCTAACTGTCGCGGCGCTCTAGTGTCGCGCGCTCTAACGTCGTGGCGCTCTAGCTGTCGCGCGCTCTAACGTCGCGGCGCTCTACTGTCGCGCGCTCTAACGTCGCGGCGCTCTAACGTCGCGCGCTCTAATGTCGGCGCTCTAGTGTCGCGCGCTCTAACGTCGCGGCGCTCTAGTGTCGCGCGCTCTAACGTCGCGGCGCTCTAGCGTCGCGCGCTCTAACGTCGCGGCGCTTTCACTGTCGCGCGCTCTAACGTCGCGGCGCTCTACTGTCGCGCGCTCTAACGTCGCGGCGCTCTACGTCGCCTTACGTCGGCGCTCTAACGTCGCGGCGCTCTAGTGTCGCGCTCTAACGTCGCGGCGCTCTACTGTCGGCGCTCGTCGGCTCTAACGTCGCGGCGCTCTAGTGTCGCGCGCTCTAACGTCGTGGCGCTCTACGTGTCGCGCGCTCTAACGTCGCGGCGCTCTAGTGTCACGCGCTCTAACGTCGCGGCGCTCTACTGTCGCGCGCTCTAACGTCGCGGCGCTCTAGCGTCGCGCGCTCTGTCGGCGCTCTAACGTCGTGGCGCTCTACTGTCGGCGCTCTAACGTCGGCGCTCTAACGTCGCGGCGCTCTAGTGTCGCGCGCGCTAACGTCGTGGCGCTCTACTGTCGGCGCTCTAACGTCGCGGCGCTCTAACGTCGCGCGCGCTCTAACGTCGCGGCGCTCTAGTCGTCGCGCGCTCTAACGTCGCGGCGCTCTACTGTCGCGCGCGCTAACGTCGTGGCGCTCTAGCTGTCGCGGCGCTCTAACGTCGCGGCGCTCTGAGCGTCGCGCGCTCTAACGTCGCGGCGCTCTACCGTCGCGCGCTCTAACGTCGCGGCGCTCCTACTGTCGCGCGCTCTAACGTCGCGGCGCTCTAATGTCGCGCGCTCAACGTCGCGGCGCTCTACTGTCGCGCGCTCTAACGTCGTGGCGCTCTACTGTCGCGCGCTCTAACGTCGCGGCGCTCTAGTGTCGCGCGCTCTAACGTCGCGGCGCTCTACTGTCGCGCGCTCTAACGTCGCGGCGCTCTAACTGTCGCGCGCTCTAACGTCGCGGCGCTCTCACTGTCGCGCGCTCTAACGTCGTCGGCGCTCTACTGTCGCGCGCTCTAACGTCGGCGCTCTAGCGCTCCTAGTGTCGCGCGCTCTAACGTCGTGGCGCTCTACTGTCGCGCGCTCTAACGTCGCGGCGCTCTGACGTCGCGGCGCTCTAACGTCGTGCGCTGCTAATGTCGCGCGCTCTAACGTCGCGGCGCTCCTAATGTCGCGCGCTCTAACGTCGCGGCGCTCTACTGTCTGCGCGCTAACGTCGTGGCGCTCTACTGTCGGCGCTCTACACGTCGCGCGCTCTAACGTCGCGGCGCTCTACTGTCGCGCGCTCTAACGTCGCGGCGCTCTACAGCGTCGCGGCGCTCTAACGTCGCGGCGCTCTAATGTCGCGCGCTCTAACGTCGCGGCGCTCTAGTCGCTCACGCCGCGCTCTAACGTCGCGGCGCTCTACTGTCGCGCGCTCTAACGTCGTGGCGCTCTACTGTCGCGCGCTCTAACGTCGGCGCTCTAACGTCGCGCGCTCTAACGTCGCGGCGCTCTACTGTCGCGCGCTCTAACGTCGCGGCGCTCTAACGTCGCGCGCCTAACGTCGTGGCGCTCGTGCGTCGGCGCCTTACTGCGGCGCTCTAACGTCGCGCGCTCTAACGTCGCGGCGCTCCTAGTGCCTGCGCGCGCGTCGTGGCGCTCTACTGTCGGCGCTTCTAACGTGCTGCGCGCTCTAACGTCGCGGCGCTCTACTGTCGCGCGCTCTAACGTCGCGGCGCTCTACTGTCGCGCGCTCTAACGTCGCGGCGCTTGTCGCGCGCGCTAACGTCGCGGCGCTCTACTGTCGACCGCTCTAACGTCCGGCGCTTCAGTGTCGCGCGCTTCAACGTCGCGGCGCTCTACTGTCGCGCGTTAACGTCGCGGCGCTCTACTGTCGGCGCTCTAACGTCGCGGCGTCGCGCGCCTCTAACGTCGCGGCGCTCTAGTGTCGCGCGCTAACGTCGTGGCGCTCTACTGTCGGCGCTCTAACGTCGGCGCTCTAGCGTCGCGGCGCTCTAACTGTCGCGGCGCTCTAGCCGTCGCGCGCTCTAACGTCGCGGCGCTCTAGTGTCGCGCGCGCTAACGTCGTGGCGCTCTACTGTCGGCGCTCTAAGTCGGCGCTCGGTGTCGCGCGCTCTAACGTCGCGGCGCTCTACTGTCGCGCGCTCTAACGTCGCGGCGCTCTACTGTCGCGCGCTCTAACGTCGCGGCGCTCTACTGTCGCGCGCTCTAACGTCGCGGCGCTCTACTGCGGCGCTCTAACGTCGGCGCTCTGCTGCCGCGCGCTCTAACGATCGCGGCGCTCTACGTCGCGCGCTCTAACGTCGCGGCGCTCTACTGTCGGCGCTCTAACGTCGGCGCTCTAGTGTCGCGCGCTCTAACGTCGCGCGCTCTACTGTCGCGCGCTCTAACGTCGTGGCGCTCTACTGCGGCGCTCTATGTCGGCGCTCTAGTGTCGCGCGCTCTAACGTCGCGGCGCTCTGCTGTCGGCGCTCAACGTCGGCGCTTCTAACGTCGCGGCGCTTCTACTGTCGCGGCGCTCTAACGTCGCGGCGCTCTACGTCGGCGCTCTAGTGTCGCGCGCTCTAACGTCGCGGCGCTCTACTGTCGCGCGCTCTAACGTCGCGGCGCTCTACTGTCAGCGCTAACGTCGTGGCGCTCTACTGTCGGCGCTCTAACGTCGGCGCTCCAACGTCGCGGCGCTCTAACGTCGTCGGCGCTCTACTACGTCGGCGCTCTAACGTCGCGGCGCTCTAGCTGTCGGCGCTCTCATACTAGTCGGCGCTCTGACGTCACTCAACGTCGCGGCGCTCTAGTGTCATGCGCGCTAACGTCGTGGCGCTCTACTGTCGGCGACTCTAACGTCGCGGCGCTCTACTGTCGCGCGTCTAACGTCGTGCGCTCTAACGTCGCGGCGCTCTACTGTCGGCGCTCTAACGTCGGCGCTCTAACGTCGCGGCGCTCTACTGTCATGCGCGCTAACGTCGTGGCGCTCTACTGTCGGCGCTCTACACGTCGGCGCTCTAGTGCGTCACGCGCTCTACCGTCGGCGCTCTACTGTCGGCGCTCTAACGTCGGCGCTCTAACTGTCGCGGCGCTCTACTGTCATGCGCGCTAACGTCGTGGCGCTCTACTGTCGGCGCTCTAACGTCGGCGGCTTAACGTCGCGGCGCTCTACTGTCGGCGCTCTAACGTCGGCGCTCTAACTGTCGGCGCTCTGACTGTCGGCGCTCTAACGTCGGCGCTCTAATGCGCGTCTGCCGTCGTGCGCTCTACTGTCGGCGCTCTACTGTCGGCGCTCTACTGTCGGCGCTCTAACTGTCGTGCGCTCTACTGTCGGCGCTCTACTGTCGGCGCTCTAATGTCGGCGCTCTACCGTCGGCGCTCTACGTCGGCGCTCTAGTGTCGGCGCTCTAACGTCGTCGGCGCTCTACTGTCGGCGCTCTACACGTCGGCGCTCTAATGTCGCGGCGCTCTAGCGTCGTCGGCGCTCTAACGTCGTCGGCGCTCTACTGTCGGCGCTCTAACTGTCGGCGCTCTACCGTCGCGGCGCTCTAGTGTCAGCGCGCTACTACGTCGTCGGCGCTCTACTGTCGGCGCTCTAACGTCGGCGCTCTACTCGTCGGCGCTCTACTGTCGGCGCTCAAGTGTCATTGCGTTCTAGTGTTGTACAGCCCTGATGAAGAGCGGTCCCCGCTCCAGACGCTCGTCCGAAGCAGACACAACACATCCATATATATATATATATATATATATATATATATATATATATATATATATATATATATATATATATATATGTGTGTGTGTGTGTGTGTGTGTGTGTGTGTGAGAAGAAAACAAAACCCTTGATGAAAACAGCAACAACCGGCGGTTTTATTCTTTGACGTCCGGCGAAACGTCAGCGATCGGCATCTGTTGTTGCTGTTTTCATCAAGGGTTTCTTTTCTTCTTGATGCAATACCGTGGTAATGCAACACTCCGCGGAAAGCGGGCGAAGAAAAAGTGATTGCAGCGCTCTGGCGACTCCGGAGTCTCCGCTAACGAATGCGAATTCTCCAAAATGCGCCGAGTTTTTTCAATCTCCGTGCGAGGTGACCAACAAAAAAATTGTCACGGACATTCGCTGCGCTGGTGCAAAAATGGGTACAGCTCATGGTGAAGGACATTTTCTTCGCGTGGGAAAGATGTTGCAGCTTATGAGTGCAATGCAGCGTTCTCCCGAAAGCATTCTGTCACAACTTATGGCGACCGGCAACAAAAAACCTGTGTATACCTTCGCGCGGTTTTCGTAGAAAAAGGGCAATGTACAAACATTTCAGAACGTTTCGTTTTGCTATTGTTCTTATGTGGTCAATTCGTTTTGTTGTTGCAATTTCATTTCTCATGAATGTCTTGCTTATGACGTTTTCGTCGAATAGGCAAGCAAGCTATCCACGTTACGGTCGTCTTCGGACGAGAAAGCAAAATCAATATCGAACCACGTACCTTGCACATCCCCGATGTCAAGATATACAAAGAGATCGTTGTATCTGTCTGACGCTATTATAGATTAATAAAAAAGCGATTTAACAGACTTCTCGCGCTTGCAAAGAAGAGGGCTGCGTAGCCCCGCGGAAAACGGTGATTTCAGTAACGTTATTTAAGGTGCACAAATGCCGATTGTTGGCGTGGCGACGACCTCTTTGCTTGCTTCTTTTACTTCTGGGATAAAGGACGCCACCTGAACCGTCTCCTCTCGTACAGATAACTACTGTCATTTATCTTTTTGAACGGCGACTGCCTACGCGTTTTTTCTCCTCCTGCTTTATGTTGCTGTGTTCTTTTTTTGTTGCTCTTTTTTTGTTTTTGTTGTTTACCACGACGCATAAACCATCGCGTATCCATGTTTTCTTTTGGCTTAGTGTTTATTTTTTTCGCTGACCCCAGTTCCGTCTGTTGGTCTACTACATGTTAGAGCTCGGACATTTTGTGAACGCATCTTCGACAACTTTGTTGTTGTTGTTGTTGTTTTCTTCCACTGTCGTCTGCGATAACCTCCTATTTCGCCTTCGATTGAGTTTCTGATCGAAATGGTCATACGTGCATTTTGATATTTATTAAATATATTAAGAAGTGTAAGCTCGTTATGCATTTATCTTCAATTTTGTTGTGTACGCCACAGCCAGCACGTACTGGGTCTGTCGTTTGTTGATCAACCAGCCGCATTCGAGCATACACCAGCGCATACGCCAGTAAGCAGGCATGCCATGTGCTGCATACTGTGCAAAAGCAAGTTTTTGCGATGTGGTAGGAAAATCTTCCACCGCTTCCCGAAGGCCAGACAAACGTGAGTATTTAAAGTGATGCCGCATTCAAATTAAACTGTTAAAAGTGTAAGCCATGACGTAACGAAAAAGCTGAAAAAAGGGACGCTTTCTTCTTTTTTCATTAGTTTCGTCATTGCTTCCCTTTTTTGTGCGAACTCAACACCGCCGGCGATTACCAGCTATTCATTTGCTGCTTTTTCCATTTTCTTTCCTTTTTCTATAAGCGCCGCAACGATCATCCTAGTTAGGTAGTTTTTTGCTGAATATCTTTTGTATCGTCTGCTAGCCTTTTTTATTCACTTTTTTTTGTTCATTC